>OZ014519.1:655391795-655677439 GCA_963966055.1 Lathyrus aphaca
TTCGTAAATCTCCCAATCCTTCAAGCCCTAGCTTCTCCTCTTCTCCAGAGCTCTTTTCCCAAAAGTACGATCGTTCCAAATGATCGTACTCTCCAAGTTTTCCTTCTTTTGTCACTCTTGCCCCTAGGACCTCTTTTAGTCTTTCCCAATAAAACCCCCACTAATCCTCAACCAAAATACCACAATGTCCTTATCCTCTAATTCCTTTTATTTTATTCAATTTAATCTAAAATAATAAAATAAATCACTAAACTTAATTATTCTAATATTATTATAATAATAAGCTACCCACAAAACTTCACAAAACATCAAATAACCTCATAAACATCAAAATTCACAAGAAAACACATCAATTAAATTAAAATTGACTTTGGGGTGTTATACACTACACCAAAACATCAAGACACGCCCCTTAAACAAGGCCAATAATGCACCAAAAATACACGACGAATAAATTATTAAAAATGGGGTGTTACAGTTTGCCCTTGGTATTTTAGAATTCTCTATCCTTTTTCTTATGATGTTTGTTAAGACACTGACACGTGGTTGAATAGTGGCCTGATTTTCTTCATTCAAACCACATGATGTCTTCTTCTTTTCTCTTATTTTCCTTCTTGTATGGATGTAAATTTTTGAAATTAATCATATTTTTGTCGGAATGCTTGAGCTTATCTTTCCTCATATATTGATTGTAGTGCTTAACGAATAATCCATATCTTCTTCTTTGGAAGAGACTTCGTTAGAACTATCACCTTCATCCTTATTTTCTTTTTCCTTGAAAATGAAGCATTCAAGGATAGATCCCATTTTTATTCTTTTACCTTTTCTTTCTCTGTCAATTCGACTTCGCTTTTGGCGAGTCATTTCAGTTCATTATCTTGTTCGGTAAGCTTTTCAAACAATTTTGTGATATCCAAAAAACTAAGATCATTTGATTATTTTATGGTCATTACCTTTGGTTGCCATTCCCTACACATAGATCTCAATATTTTGTTAACCAAATCTTTCTAGAAAAGGTCTTTCCCAAGTTGTCTAACTTGTTGATTAAATGGAGAAAAAATAAGTATGCATGGACTCCACCAATTATTCGGGTTCCATATGGAAAAGTTCATACTTCTTTGTCAGCATATTAATTTTAGAATATTTAACGTCTTTAGTTCCTTCGTAAAGGACTTGAAGAGCGTTCCACATAGGCTGTGTGCTCTTATGATGTGAGATGGAGTACTATACTTTAGTGTTTAACTCAGAAATAAGTATATTCTTCGCCTTCATATCATATGAAGCCTTTTTGGTTCATCATCGGTCAAATATTTTGGGAGTTTAATAACATTAATGACTTTGTTTTTAGGGATATAATGCTTGTCAGTAATAGATACCCATCGATTCTTCTCAACTGACATTAAGTGTACATACATGCTTTTCTTCCAATAAGCATAATTTTCTCCTTTAAGAATGATGTTATATTATACATTCCCTTCAGATCATCTTCACCCATATTCCCAAAATTTTGTGTCGCTTATACCTGATAAAAAGACCAACTCTAAGGTCAATTGTTGGGTGAGAATTTGGACAATAAACGTTCTACAATGGGGTGAATAGACCTCCCAAGTTAAAAACACTTTGAAAAATTGTTTGAAAATGTTTTATCAGAGTTTCAAATATAAAATTGATTTTTCATAGAGGAAAAGATTTTGACGAATAACACAAAGATACTTAAGCATCTCACAATATAATCAAGGTTAACAATTGAATTAAACTAAAGAGACAGAGTAACTTTGTATTGATTAATCGATCAATTACACAAGTAGTGTTATCGTACAATTGTCAATACCAATAAGATTCTACAACCATAATTTTTAGTTTAATCTACAACAAGACAAACGCAAATTATTGATTCTAACAAAACATACACTTATGTAATAAAATGCTAATTGAAATTCTGGGATCAGGTATGTGATGTCGAATGAGATGTTTAAACACTTGAAGACTTGAACAAAACTTAAAGTGCCGGAAAATTTAAACAACACAGGAAATTGTTAACCCAGTTCAGTGTATAACCACACTTACATCTGGGGGCTACCAAGCCAGGAAGGAAATCCAATATAAGTAATATTAATTCTAGACTTAAACCACTCAGTTTAATCTTTCACTTAATATCTACCCAAGGCAATTTCTACCTAAGACACAACTTAGATATGAGTACCAACTCACTCCCCCTCAATCACACAGTGATGTGTTTACAAGTTTAATAAAATTGAAGTCATACTTCAAACAAAACAGCTTGATCTTACTTCACAGTTTCAATCAAGACACAAATACACTTTTGCTTAAAAGCTCATAAAGTGATACACATTAACAACCTGCTATTAAAACACAAACACCCTATTTAGTCTTCTTAATTTTTGTACACTATTCTGAGAGTTTCTGTTGCTTAAATAGGTGTTTGGATTTTGGGCTTTCTGTAGATTATCCAATCCTGATACGCATGCTGCCATCACCTTGAATTAGGGTTTGTTACTTCCTTGATTCTAGGTGAGTCAGTTCTTCTGATTATACTGAAATTATATAACCAATCTCCCTACAGATGCGCCTTCTTCTGTTTTATCCATCGATAATTAATTCCAGATATCTTCCCTGAATTTACTCAGTTCTGTTAATCATTAATTAATTCTGGTAGCAGGTTTGAGATGTCACAACATCTGGTGTGACATCCTGAAAACTGAACTTACTTTATTAACTGATACAATGTCACAACATCTGGTGTGACATCCTGTAAACTGAACTTACTTCATTAACTGATACAATGTCACAACATCTGGTGTGACATCCTGAATTAAGTTCATTTACTTATACTCTGTTTGATAATGTCACAACATCTGATGTGACATCCTGAACTAAGTTCAACACTTCTTGTTGGTCAAAAATTCTGCCAATTCTAAACATCTACACTAATAATGGAAATCCTAATGGCATGTGTAAACACCCCAAATTTGCCCTCACCCATTCACACCATGGCTTGTGATCATTTCATATGCATAAACACAATCATATCATCTCATATCTCATTTTTGATTCACTGCATAGGTTCTAAGTCATCTGCATCTAGGGTTTGTGATCTGAGCAATCCAAGAGCTTCTTGAGCCACTCCAAAGGCCATCAATCACTTCAAAGGGATCCATGTGTGTTCTTGTATCATATTACATCCTCTCAAAGTCAAAAATGCAAAATAATCACAAGAACTGGGATTGGTGTGGATGCAGAGCCAGGTTTGACTGCACAGTTGACCTAAAATTAGGGTTTTGGTTTCAGAGGCCATAACTCCAATTTTTTTGGTCATTCTTGTTTCCATTGGTCTCTATATGGCATAGGGAGTATGCATATCAATTTTCATGAAGAAATTCCATGGGGAGGTCATCTGATCAAGGGTTGACTTTTCAGACAAGTCAGTGTAAAATCAGGGCATCTGAGGCCCCCAATGACCCAACCAAGGGGTGATCTTCATCATTTTGAGTGTATATGATCTTTATTTGATCATAGAAGAAGCTTGAAGTTCACAAAAATCAAGAATTTGAAGTTTTTGCAAAGTTGACTTTTTAGGGCATGGTTGACTTTTCAAGAATTTGTCATTTTATGCCATTTTTCAAGCCTTGCTTTTTGATCCAAAAATGCTTCAAATGGAAAAACCTTGGTCATGAAAGTTGTAGATCACATTTTTCCCTTTTCAAAAAGTACAAGAACATGACCTAATTCATCTTAGATCAAAAGTTATGGTGTGACAAAGTTGGCAAAAATCACTAATTTTCAAGTCATGCACCAATTGGAAAACTTGCAATTTCATGTGTCAAGCATTCTTGTGACTTCTAATTGACATCAAACTAATATGCAAGCATCATGTAAGTCACAAAGTTCAGATTGAACCAAGATTTTCTCATGTTTCATGGCTTGTGGAATGAGAAAATTTCATGTGAACCAAAAGGAACCAACTTGCAAAACTCATGATCACACCTCACCAACTTGATGTCTTGGATGCTGAACCAGCCATAGCCTCTCACCTCATCTTGATGCGCAGCCCATGCCCCTTGTACCAAGCTAGAACTCAAGCCATGCCTCTCTTACAACAAAGTGGACTTTTTGCAAAAGTAAACATCCCAATCACAGCAGGCCAGGTCACATCATCTGACCAATTGGGATTGTTTATACTATCCATTTGCAAGCAAAACATAACCCCAAGCCAGCTTGAAACAAGCCCTAGCACAGCATACAAAAACTCACCCCATTTTGCATTTCTTTTCGAATCTGGTTCCACAAGCTACAAACATTCAAGCAAATCTCACCAACATCCTCACCTTGTCTCACTGAACTTAAACCAACAAAGACACAAGCCTGAATCAAACAAGAACACCTCATTACCATTTTCACTCCAACCTGCATTTTCATTCGAATCACCTTCCACAGCCACAAAACATCCAAACTCTTTTCACCAACAAATCAAGCACATCAAAAGGAATCAAAACCACCCTTCACATTGATCTGAAACAGCCTATACACAGAGCTCATTTTCTGCTATATCAGATTGGAACCTCTCAAAATAGCTTGCTTAAGCTCATTCTAAGCCTGCCATTAGCACCAGGGGGATCAATGGAGTAAGTTGGCACCAAGAAGTAGTCCAGGAAGCCCAGAAATAGAAGCTTCCATCTCAGGTATGACCATAGAAACTTTTCCCTCAGAGCTTGATTTTTAAGTTACAAACTGATTGTTCATGTCTTGCTGGTCATGGGGATGTTCTCAGAATCAAAAATGAGCAAGAAATGAGCTTGTACTGATGCTCTGAAATTTCACCCGTGGATTTTGTTTTCTTCGATTTGCATGATTCTTGGGGTTTAAATGATGTTTGAGGGTGGATTCGTGTCCTAGGATGTTAGAGGATCCTTTAGATGTGTTTAATTTGTTGAGTGGTTGCCTGAATCATGTTTTAGGGTTTTGGGGTCGCCGGGGAAGATGACCGGAGCTCCCCTCCGGTCACCTGAATCTGTTTTGCCCTAATCTCAGGTCATTAAGTCCATTTGAATATTGAGCGTTGGATTGGTTGACCCCGTGGACTTCCCGCGTGGATGGAGGGCCCAGATCCTTTTGTTTTGCCCTAATCCCCTTAATTAGTTTAATTAATCATTAATTAAATAAATTTAATCAGAATCAACCATGGCCATTGGATGACGCGCTAGTCAATGCTTCCAAACCCAGTTCAAATCTCCACCATTGGATCTGAATACTTTCTTTTATTTCAATTTATTTTCATTTCTTTTTCATTTTATTTGCACAATTTATTTAAAATAGTAAAAATTGTTTAAAAATTATGAAACTTTTTCTCAAGAATTTCATTAATTTTTATGACACAAAAAATATTTTTATTTTATTTTTAGCATTAAAAAAGTATTTTTAAATATTTAAAAGATTATTTTTAATTGATTAATGAAAATTAATTTATTATAAATACTTTTAGGTATTTAAAAATCACCAAAAAATTCATGAAATGTTCTAAGACATTTAGAAACATTGTCCAACCTTCAAACCAAATTTATTTTCTGATCATGATGCATTTTAAGAATTTCTCATTGAATTAAAATCATTTTTGTGCATTATTTTGATCCAAAGTTCAAAAAATCATTTCTGCCTATCCATGAAGAGTTGGACATTGATTCTTTTTGCATTGCATTGTGTTTGGCATGAAGTTTGTGAGATTAAATGGCCATGATTTGATCCTTCATTTTCCATTTGTTTGATAATTTTCTTGTTTAGGAACCCTAAAACCCTAGCAAACTTGTAAAAATCATATCTTGAGATTGGTTAGGAGTTGAGACCTCTCCTTTGGGCATTGGTTTAGTATAGGATTAGGGGTCCTTTGAGTGCATTTTCAATTTTTTGTAATGTTGTTTGCTTCTTATTTTGGTTTGTGTTTGATGTATGATTCATAAACCCTAATTTGGGCTTCCATATGCATCCATTTTGCATTCTCTTGCATAACATGACTTGCCATGACATTCCATGCTTCCATTTGATTCACTTAACATCATAAGACATATTTAAAGCATGTTTGATCATTGCATCATGCATTTGCCATGTTGTATGCCATGTGCACTTCCTAACTTTTCATGTATGTTCATGTGTTTTAGCTTGCCCCATTTGCATTCATAAGCTTGTATGATCATTTCCATGTGCTGCCTCATGTTTGTAGCACCTCATAGCATCATTAGCATCATGTATTTGCTTCTGGTTTTGTTTCTCATCATGTCATCTCATCCCATTTTGCATTGCATTGCATTCTTTTCTAACCTTTCAGGTGGTAAGTGACTTTGAGAAGTGAATTTGCCTTCACTTCTCATAGCTTTTCTTCTCATCTCTCTCTTGCATCCATGCTGCATTCTTATATGTGTTTGAGTTTGAGCTTGCTCATTTTTCCTCTTCCCACTTTCTTTCTCCAAGTGACTTGACTTCTTGAATGAAGCAAGTTGCTTTGCTTCTCTTGATCCTTTCATCTGCTTCCTGGTGGTTCCATTGAAGACTTCTCTTGAAAACCTCACAAACCTTAGGAACAACCAAGCATGACAATGATTAGGGTTTTGATTAGTCTCCCCTCTTAGTTTTACCTTTGTGTCTCTTTTGAGTCTTCTCTTCTCATCTCATAATCAGGGACTAAACCCTAAAGGCTTTAAGGCTTTGTGATTAAGCTTATGCCTGCATCCTTCTCTTAGGATGGAGTGTATAACTTTAATCCTAAGTGTTAAACCCTTAATGTGTTTAAATCCTTTAATAAATTCACTTAATAATCATCAAGACTTCACACTTGTAACTTGGGCCTTGCATTAGGGTTCTAATTCTTCCTTAATTGGTTAAGAAGGACTAACCCTAGTGTTAATGGACAAGTCCCCCTCAAGTTGTCTTACAAATCATAAAAATCATTTCATCATCATACCACTAAATAAAATCCACTTAATCAAAGGCTTGTTTTGTCATGAGTTTAATCCCTAATCATGGATTAAGTTGAGGAGCTTTCCTCAGCTTAAACACTCTCATCTATTATCCTTCTATTAGGATGGTGTAATGAGTCTGTTTAATCCCTGATTATGGCTTAACCTCATTACTTAACACTAAACAAAAACACCAAAAACATCTAATTAATCTCAAGTAGGTCAATGATCTTAATCCTACACCAAAGGTGATTAAGTGTGAGAATCTGACTTCACACTTAAGGTATTCTCATTACCCCTAATCAGAGGGAAGATGTGATGAGTTTACTAAATCCATTGGTTTAGACTTAAGCTCATTAACTTATGACAAACTTTCAAAAGCAATAAAAGACTGAAAACACCAAAAACAAACAATAATCGTCTCCTTCGGGATTCTTTTCTCATCTCATTCACTCATAAACGAGAACTTGCTTCTTCCGTCTAATGCAAGACAGTTTGCACCTGAGCCAGACAGGTCATACACTTGAGCATAGGCAAGTAAGCAGTTCACAAGTCAATTCATCTTTCAGTCTCTTTGGGTCGAACTACGGTGTTCTGACTTCCTCATTGCACGAGAGGATACGTAGGCATAACTTAACAGTTATCGAACAAAAGTCTCTGTATATTCCCCCTCTTTCCAGCTTCATTCTTTTAGCCTCATTATTTTGAGCATATTATCATTCCTGCACTGACACTTCCATATTTCACTTCACTTTTCCCTTTGCACTGACACCTGTACATTCTTTTCCAGTTACTTTATACACAAATTGCACTGACACTACCCCTTTAAAGCACAAATCTCTTGAGTGTGGATCCCGTCGAGTACGGCGGACAATCTGGGTGCTAATACCTTCCCAGGTTGTAACCAACCCCCTTTCTCAGTCTCTCTGGTTCGCAACCGTCTTGTCCATGTCTTTCTAGGTCTATGCAGCATTGCCTTTCCTCCGGGATAAAAATGCCTAGCTGGCGACTCTATTCATCTCCAGTGAGTTCACGGCTGTGTGTTCTCATTGTCCCTCTCGCCGACCGTTCGCGCTTGTACCAGGATGCAAATCTTTGGGAGCGACAGCTTGGCGACTCTGCTGGGGATCCTTATACTGCAACCAGGGCTTCTGGTTCTTTTTGTGGGTTCCTCCTAGCGCTTGATTGATTTGTGTTTACTGGGGTGTTATGTGTTTATTTATGTTTATATATGTTTTATTTTTGCTTTATGTACAGTTGTTTACTGCTTTCTTTATAGCTTTGCATTATATCATATTGTCATACTGTGCTGCTGGCTGGATCTGTTGTTTGCTTTGGTGGGTGGGTGTTCCATTGAGAGTTAAAGTCCTATACCTGGGACCTTAGTGACACCTAGGCTAGAGTGAATCATATTCTTTCCCATTCCATCTCGGTCTGGTGCGGGAATATGAAACACGGTTCAGATGTGGGTTTCTTCTTGAGAACTCTGTGTTGCAGATTTCCTGCAATGCTAGAGCTATCTGGGAAGCCTGCTAAGTCTGGATGACCTTTTAGTATTGACCTTCAGAAACTGAGATGAATTAGAGGAGGAACTTTTATGGTTATTGTAAACACTGTACCTCCGGGTTAGAAGTGTTTACACTTCTCATAACTGATCCAAGTCTGAGGATCCTTGTTTTAGAACACCACCTGTGAGGGGGTTGGGCTGTTTACAGGTTTGCAGGTACCTTGACCTCAGAATACCCTGTTACTTTGTTTGTTTAAGAGTACTTCATTTTGGGACAGTTCTTGTGATTCTAAAACCCTGGACATGTGGCTCTTTATTTGAGTCCCCCACCTTGGTTACTGGATTTATAGACCTCCATCTGGTATTCTTGAATATGTCTTGGACTTACATCAGAGCTCTTGATCAGATCCAGCTCAGTCACAAACCCTTGCATATCATTTGCATACATAAACATTGCATCATATTGACATTTGCTTATTTGTGTTTCAGGGTATCCATCTTCATTTGGTTCCGGTTTTGACCCCATCTTCAGCATTGACCCATCTTCATCAGCATCTGCTTCAGCTATCACCAGCACCAGCCAGTCAGTGGCCCATTCTTCAGTGTTATCACCAGCACTTATCTCTACTCAGTCTCAGCATCATGGCCCCTAAAAAGAGTAACATCACCTACCATTTCTTCCAGCCAGAGCTATCTGACATCAGGAGGATTCAGACCCTGATCACTCCAGATCACATACCATTGTTCAGGGAACATTTCGGAGATATACTTGATATGGTTATGGATCTGGACCCTTCACAGAGAAGCCTGATCCACACTTGCATTCAGTTCTATGATCCCCCACTGAGATGTTTCACTTTCCAAGACTTTCAGTTGGGCCCTTTATTGGAGGAATACTCATCATTGGTTGGTGTACCTATCAGGGGTGGAATCCCTTTCAACCCTGAGATGGTCTTTCCCGGTAATGGAGAAGTAGCAAAGGCTCTGCATCTGGAACCTGTCCTGATTGAGCAGCATATGACTTCTAAAGCTGGAATCCCTGGCTTCCATCTGGATTTCTTGATCTCTCAAGCTACCCTGAAAGCTTCTCTAGGAGAGTGGAAAGCTGTCTGTGCTTTGTTGGCCTTGAGCATATATGGAATTGTATTGTTTGCAGATGAGCCTCGATTCATTAGCAAGAATGCAATCCATCTTTTCATCTTGAAGAATCCAGTGCCCACTTTATTGGGGGATCTCTATTACTCAGTGCATCAGAGGAATGAAAAGCAGAGGGGAAGATTAGTGAGGTGTTGTGCCCCATTGTTCCACACTTGGCTTCTCAGGCATCTACCCAGGACAGATGCATTTTTGAATCCTCATCAGCAGAAAAACTGGGCTAAGAGACTCACTGCTCTAATTTCATCCGATATCAGATGGTGCACCCAAAGCACCAAGGGCAAGGATATCATCACCAGCTATGGGCATTTTCCCAATGTGCCCCTAATAGGAGTTAAGGGTAGTATTAATTACAACCCTCTGCTGTTTAGAAGACAACTGGGCTATGCACTGGTCCACACTCCTAAGGCACAGGACTTGGTTGAGACCCTTTATTGTGAGAACAAGATTAATCTGGCTATTGTTAGGCAGGCAGCCTGGGCCTGGGATAATGTTCAAACCAAGGGAGTAACCATTTTGGGGAAGTGCAGCAATGTGGCATCAGCACAATATTATGAGTGGTCCCACGCCAGGGCTCAATTCTCTGGAATGCCCTTTACCATAGAAGATATGCCTGAATCATCTTCAGCACCACTCCCTGCCACTATCAGTTTGGAGGAGTTTGAGAGCTTGAAGGAAAGAAATGAGAAGTTAACCCAGGCTTTGCAGAAGACCCTCCGGGAAAGGAGTGATGGTAGGATGGAGATTGAGAGGCTAGAGAAGTTGAGAGTGGAGCATCTGACTAAGATTGAGAAGTCTGGGGATTATATCAAAAAGTCTAAAGCCGGAGAGAAAATTTTAAAGAATGCTTGCAAGGAAGCCCAGTTCCAGAGAGCAAGGACAGACTTGTATCTGAAGGAGAGTCAGGCCCGGTGGGTCAGGATCACTGAGGCTCGTACTCTGGAGAACAAGAGAGTTCAAGACAAGATGGAGCAACTGGAAGCTAGTGCCAAAGAACAGCAAGAAGCCCTGGCAGCAGCACAGAGGGAGATATCAGAGCTGAAGATCAAAGCTGGAGTGAAGAGGTCAAAGGACCAAGGTCAACACAAGAAGCTAACAGCAGCTGTTACGACCCGGAACCTCCTCATCAGGAATCTCACGGAGCGTCCGGCTGATCCTGTGACCGAAGCACTTCTCAAGGAAGTTCGTGAGGATGAGTTTGGTCTTGGTGTTTGACCATTTGCTTGTTGTTGCTTTCATTCCGTGTATTTTTCATTTTTCCTTGTAATGTATTTTGACCCCTCCGAGGGCTTGTATTTATAAAACAAACGGTGTACCATTTGCTTTTTTGTAATATATGTTTGTTCCATCCGAGTTTCACTTCAAAAGCAACATCAACAGCATCTTCAAGGGTCTGGAAGGGTCAAAACTGAATGCCAAACCGGATACCTTGAGAACAAATAAGCATAACTGCATTGCATGCTGACCCCTTTTGTTTGTTTTGTAGGTTTTTGTTTTATTGCCACTAACTCTGTTGTGATGTTCAGGAACTATTGCTCGGCGCCGGGTATTTCCCCTCAATCGTCTGCACCGTTATCCGACCCGTAGCAACCTTCCGGGCATTCAAATGGATCAGATGCAGCAGGACCTTACTGAGGTCAGAAATCAAATGGCAAACGAAAGATTGGAAATGAGAACGCAGATGACTCAGTTTATGGAAGTGATGAACAACATGGCTCAGAGCCAGGAAAGGTTGAGAGCCATGGTGGAAAGGCAAAATCAGGAAGATCCACATATAGGGACTGCCGGCACCAGCAACAATGAGAGGGTCCAACCTCATGTCAATCCCCCAGTCTTTGGACCACACCTCCATCCTGAGGTCAACATCCCTGCAAATGTTCAAGGGACTGCCACTGCAGCCAGGGTACTGCAAGAAGACCCCCAAGAGGATCAATTCACAGTAATGGGTGCTGGGGAAGAGGCTTATGATAGAAGGCTGGATGAGATAGCTGAGAAATTGAGGTCCTTAGAGTCTCAAAACTCTCTGGGTTTCGACGTCATGGACATGGGCTTGGTAGACGGGGTCAGGATTCCCCATAAGTTCAAGCCTCCTTGTTTTGAAAAGTACAACGGGACTTCATGCCCTCGGACTCACTTACAATCATTTCTGGGGAGGCTGAAGGCCTATACTATGGATGAGAAGCTCTGGATGTTCTATTTCGAGGATAGCTTAACTGGAGCGTCAAGAGAATGGTACTCTCACTTGACAAGGGCAACCATTAGATGCTGGAAGGACCTGGCAGAGGCCTTCATCAGGCAATATCAGTACAACTTAGATATGGCACCCAACAGGACCCTCCTAATGGGAATGTCACAATCGTCAAGGGAAAGCTTCCGAGAATATGCCCAGAGATGGAGGCAGCTGGCTGCTGCTGTCCAACCACCTATGTCTGAAAGGGAAATGGCAGACATGTTTATGAACACCCTCCAGGGAACATATATTGACAGGCTGGCTGCTTTCTCTTCCACTAGCTTTGCAGATGTTGTCATAGCTGGGGAGAGAATTGAGAGCCTGTTAAAAATGGGTAAGATTTCTGACAATGGTGCAAGCTCGTCCGGTAGTACAAGAAAGCCTTTTGCAGGCCCGAGAAGAACCGGCGAGACCAATGCCATCCACACCAACAGGGGCAGGCCCCAATATGTTCACAGATCAGTGGCAGCAGTCACCATTCCCGCTCCAGCTCACCCTCAACCAGTTTATCAACCTCCGCAACAAAACTATCAGCAACAACCTCAGTACCATCAACAGAATCAGTACCCTCCGAGAAATTACAACAACAGCAACACTAACAACAACAACCAGCAAAGGCCATTCCAACAGAGGCCTTCTCAAGCTAATAGGGTAATCGATCCGATCCCTATGCCATATGCAACCTTGCTGCCACAACTCCTGAAACTCAACCTAGTTGAGCTAAGGACGCTGGCACCTCCAGATCCCAACAGTCTACCCAGGAATTATGACTCCAACGCCAGATGTGCTTTTCATTCAAATGCACCTGGCCACAGTACAGAAAAGTGCAGAGCCTTGCACATGAAGGTACAAGACCTGGTAGACTCAAAAGCTCTAAACTTCGCACCACCACCCAATGTCAATAAGAACCCAATGCCAAACCACGATGGTCCCAGAATTAACGCTATTGAAGAAGACAAACCGTCTTATTTAATAACCAGTGTGGGTCAGATCAGGACATCGTTGGTAGAAATTAAGGCTCAGCTCCTCGAATGTCAAATGTTCCCGGGGTGTGAGTTGGGGTGTGCTTACTGCAATATTTCAGTCAATGGGTGCGATAACCTGAGGAATGGCATAGACGGTCTCATTCAGAGTGGCCAACTTCATATCACCACATCATTTCCTACAAATCCAGCAATCTCATCAGCAACAACTCCAGAATCTCCTACAACTGCAACAACCATTGTTCCTGACAATTCTTCGGCTTCATCAACAAGTACTTCATCTATTATCTCAACTGACCAGGTATCAACAAATGTTCCTTCTACAACTCCAGCACCACATCATTTTGAAACTTCTACAACAACAACATCCATCCTTCCACCAATGTCTCCTACAACACCAGCAACAAATCATGAAGATGTCTCAACTGTCACAATATTTTATGACCCTGAAAACAACTCTGCCTACAACTCAGAAGGTGCTGCTCCCATCAGAGCACCGGTCACCATTTATTACGATCCACAGACTATCACAATTCCTTCCGCAGCTGCAACCAGTCCAGTCACTATCACGGTGCCTGGACCAGTACCTTATGAAAGCAGCAATGTCATCCCGTGGCATTACGGCTCTGACCTGTACTGTGAAGGACAAAGAATCACTTTTGAATCATCAACCCCTGCACCACAAATTGACAATGTGGGAGGAGGCGGAGGCTTCACTCGAAGCGGACGTCTTTTCGCTCCACAAATTCAGAAACCCACTGCCGAAGCAGAAGCTGCTGCTAAAGCAAAAGGAAAAAGCTTGGTGCAGGAAGAGCAGACCATTAAAGAAGCCTTGAAAACACCCTTTGACCAAGAGGTTGATGAGTTCATGCGAATCATCAAGAAGAGTGATTATAAAATAGTGGATCAGCTTCACCAGACGCCTTCCAAGATCTCAATCCTATCATTGCTTATGTGCTCCGAAGCCCATCGGAATGCACTACTCAAAGTCTTGCACGCAGCTTACGTGCCTGAAGAGATCATTGTCAATCAACTGGAAGTTGTAGTTGGAAATGTTAATGCTAGTCATGGACTAGGGTTCACCAATACTGATTTGACTACGGAAGGCCGCAACCATAACAAAGCCTTGCACATAACCATGGAATGTAAAGGTGCTGTCCTTTCCCATGTGCTGGTAGACACGGGGTCATCCCTCAATGTCTTGCCTAAAAAGGCCCTGGTGAAGTTAGAATATGACGGATTGGCGTTGAGACCCAGCAACCTGGTGGTGAGAGCCTTTGATGGTTCAAAGAGATCGGTTCTGGGAGAAATTGAATTGCCCATAACGATTGGCCCGCAGACCTTCAAAACGACCTTCTACGTGATGGATATACAGCCTGCCTACAGCTGTCTATTGGGTAGGCCATGGATTCACGCCGCTGGTGCCGTGACCTCTACCCTTTACCAGAAGTTAAAATATGAGTGGGAGGGTCAAATCGTTACAATCTGTGGAGAGGAGGATATTTTTGTCAGCCACCTGGCTACCTATAAGTATATTGAGATGGATGGGGAGATCCATGAAACAATGAGCCAGGGTTTTGAAGCTTTGAATGTCAATGAAACATCTGCTGTGCCTGGTACTTCAATATCATCATACCAACAAGCCCGGAAGGTTGTTGAGGGAGGAAACGCCCAAGGCTGGGGCAAACTGCTATCGGTGGAGAAGAAAGAGGACAGATTTGGGTTGGGTTACAAACCAACTCAACAAGATCAAGCAGAGGTTGCAAAGGAGCCCAACTTTGTGAGTGGGGGGATGCTCACCCCTGATGCTGTCAACTGTCTGGAAGACGAGCTGGAAGAAGAACGCAACCTGGAAAGCTGGATTCGTCCAAAGATCCCGGGGAGCAGTATCTCAAACTGGTCTTCCCAGGAAATTATAAGAGTTACTCATGCAAAGTAATTATTATTTCCTGTATTTTTATAGCATGCATCAAAGTCTTGCATCTTGCCCAAGATGACAAGACTCATTTTGTAATCGGGCCATCTGTACTTTTTGTGCAACAAGATTAATCAATGAAATATCAGACATCTTTTTGCAAATGAGTCTTTTTTTTTCTTTTCCGCTCACTGTTTTTCCATTTTTCTTTTTGTACAAAAAATAAATGGCAGTGTTTTCAAAATGACAACTTTATTTCACTTTTCTAAAACAAGATTAAAAGCAAATCACTAAAATGAACAAACTGAACCCTTGCAGAGTGTGCCTTCCAGACAGCACCGACAACAGCACGGCTATAACTTCGTATGACTTTGACAATCCAATCAATCAAGCCGATGAAGGGATTGAAGAAGAGTATGAGCTTCCTGAAGAGCTAGCCAGGTTGTTAAGACAAGAGGAAAAAGTTATTACTCCTCACCAGGAGGAGGTTGAAGTGATTAATCTTGGTACAGATGAAGACGTGAAAGAGGTTAAAATCGGGGCCTGCCTGCAAGACTCAGTGAAGAGACAACTGATTGATCTGCTTCGAGAATATGTGGACGTGTTTGCTTGGTCGTATCAAGATATGCCAGGGTTGGATACCGACATTGTCATGCACAAGCTGCCTCTAAGAGAAGAATGCCCGCCGGTTAAACAGAAACTGCGCCGTACTCGCCCGGACATGGCAATGAAGATCAAGGAAGAGGTACAAAAGCAATGGGACGCCGGGTTCCTTGCTGTGACTAGCTATCCACCGTGGGTTGCTAACATAGTACCTGTGCCCAAGAAAGACGGCAAAGTAAGAATGTGTGTTGACTACCGGGATCTGAACAGAGCCAGCCCGAAAGATGATTTCCCTTTACCTCACATTGATGTATTGGTGGATAATACGGCTCAGTTCTCGGTATTCTCCTTCATGGATGGATTTTCAGGATACAATCAGATTAAAATGTCACCTGAAGACATGGAGAAGACAACATTCATCACACCCTGGGGCATGTTCTGTTACAAAGTGATGCCATTCGGACTGAAGAATGCTGGTGCCACATATCAACGGGCCATGGTGACCTTGTTCCACGATATGATCCATAAAGAAATCGAATGTTATGTGTATGACATGATTGCCAAGTCCCTTACTGAAGAAGATCACCTGGTGAATCTGCTGAAGCTGTTCAAGCGTCTGAGGAAGTACCAACTGAAGCTGAACCCCAACAAGTGCACGTTCGGGGTACGATCCGGTAAGCTGTTGGGATTTATTGTAAGCGAGAAAGGGATTGAAGTTGACCCTGATAAAGTCAAAGCTATTCAAGAGATGCGTGCACCGAAGACAGAGAAAGAAGTTCGAGGGTTCTTAGGTCGATTGAACTACATCTCAAGGTTCATATCTCACCTTACAGCAACCTGTGAACCCTTGTTCAAGCTGTTAAGAAAAGAACAGACGGTCAGGTGGAACGAAGACTGCCAAAGGGCTTTTGACAAGATCAAGGAGTACTTACAAGAGCCTCCAATCCTTATGCCTCCAGTTGAAGGAAGACCTCTGATAATGTACTTGACAGTATCAAAAGAGTCAATGGGGTGTGTGCTGGGCCAACATGACGAGTCTGGTCGAAAAGAGTATGCAATTTACTACCTGAGCAAAAAGTTTACCGACTGTGAACAACGTTATTCACTGCTCGAGAAAACTTGCTGTGCTTTAGCGTGGGCTGCTCGCCGACTGAGACAGTATATGTTGACCCACACTACTTTGTTGATCTCAAAAATGGACCCAGTTAAGTACATATTTGAGAAGCCAGCGCTTACTGGACGGGTTGCAAGATGGCAAATGATCCTTACAGAATACGACATCCAGTACACGTCTCAGAAAGCCATCAAAGGCAGTGTACTATCTGAATATCTTGCTGAGCAACCCATTGATGATTACCAGCCTATGAGGTTTGACTTCCCTGATGAAGACATCATGTTCATAAAAGCAAAAGATCATGAAGAGCCTGTTCACACTGAAGGGCCTGACCCGGAAGAAGAATGGACTATGATGTTTGATGGGGCTGTTAATATGAATGGTCGTGGTGTTGGTGCAGTACTCATTACACCCAAAGGGGTTCACATGCCTTTCTCGGCAAAGCTCACTTTCAACTGCACTAACAACGAAGCTGAATACGAAGCTTGCATTATGGGTCTTGAGGAAGCCATTGACCTCAGGATCAAGACTTTAACTGTATTCGGAGATTCAGCTCTGGTAATCAATCAGACCAACGGCAAATGGTACACACATCAGGATCATCTGATACCTTATAGGGATTATACAAGAAGGTTATTGACTTTCTTTACAACAGTCAAGCTTGAGTATATCCCTCGGGACGAGAATCAGTTTGCAGATGCCCTGGCTACCATTTCATCCATGATCAAAGTTCAGGCTGCCAACTTTGTACCTCAAATTTCAGTGTCCAGACTTGACAGACCAGCATATGTATTCGCAGTAGATATTGTCAGAGACGATAAGCCTTGGTTCCACGACATTAAGTGCTTCTTGGAGGATCAAACATACCCACCTGGGGCATCTTCCAATGATAAGAAGACTTTGAGAAGGCTCGCTGGTAGTTTCTTTCTGAACACTGATGGGTCTTTATACAAAAGGAACTTTGATATGGTACTCCTCAGATGTGTTAATAAGACAGAAGCAGACTTGTTGATGCATGAAGTGCACGAAGGATCCTTTGGTACCCATGCAGGAGGGCATGCCATGGCCAAAAGGTTGTTAAGATCAGGCTACTATTGGCTCACAATGGATGCTGACTGTTGTGCCTACGCCAGAAAATGCCATAAATGCCAAATCTATGCAGATAAGGTGCATGTGCCTCCCAATCCCTTGAACATAATGTCTTCACCTTGGCCCTTTGCTATGTGGGGCATTGACATGATTGGCAAGATTGAGCCAACTGCTTCAAATGGCCACAGATTCATCCTGGTCGCCATTGACTATTTCACCAAGTGGGTTGAAGCAGCCTCATATGCAAATGTTACAAGACAAGTGGTAGCCAGATTTCTGAAGAGAGATATCATCTGTCGATATGGAGTTCCCGAGCGAATCATTACTGATAATGGTTCCAACTTAAACAACAAAATGATGGCAGAGTTGTGCCGGGACTTCAAGATTCAACATCACAATTCTTCTCCTTACAGGCCAAAGATGAATGGCGCTGTTGAGGCAGCAAACAAGAATATCAAGAAGATTGTGCAGAAGATGGTAGTCACTTACAAAGACTGGCATGAAATGCTACCGTTTGCCTTGCATGGGTACCACACGTTAATCAGAACATCCACTGGGGCAACACCATATCAACTTGTGTATGGTATGGAGGCAGTCCTACCTGTTGAAGTGGAATTACCCTCCTTGCGAGTACTGATGGATGTTAAACTGAGCGAAGCAGAATGGGTCCGATCCCGATTCGAACAACTGAGTCTGATTGAAGAGAAGAGGTTAGCTGCAATCTGTCATGGGCAGTTGTATCAGAAAAGAATGAAGAGAGCCTTCGATCAGAAAGTCAGGCACCGAGGGTACCAAGTGGGAGATCTTGTGCTGAAAAGAATCCTCCCTCCTCATACAGACCACAGGGGCAAGTGGACTCCGAACTATGAGGGACCATTTGTAGTAAAGAAAGTTTTCTCCGGTGGAGCACTGATGCTCAGCACCATGGATGGTGAAGATTTCCCGTCCCCTGTGAATTCAGATGTAGTTAAAAAATACTTCGCATAAAAATGACCCGCTGGACACAAAAACAGAATGTAAGTCCAGGCAAAAATAGGGCATCCCGGCGAGTCAAAAACAGAATAAAAGACTCAGGCAAAAATAAGGGAAAATAAACAAAAATGTACACCCGCTGAGTTGAAAAGCCGCATTGGACAGCTCAGGCAAAAATGGGTATCCCGATGGATTGAAAACCCGAAAGGGCGATCCATGCAAAATAAGGGAATAAGCGAACAACTGCACTCTGAATTCGTCTGTATCATCTACAACTCGATAAGCTTCAAAAGGATCAAGCTTCTTTCAGAATCAGCTTTCTTCGAAAAGCAAGATGAGAAGAACGTCAAAAGTCATACGGGTCATAGTGAAGAGGAAGCTCCTCAAAGCGTCATCGACACTGCCAACATTTTGTTTCTCAATTTGTAACAATCTCCTCATTTCAGGGGATATGTTCCTTTGACTGTATCTCGCCAATTCAGGGCATATGAATTAATAAAGTCAGATTTTCAGTCATGTCTCGTTTTGTACATTTTATTTGCAGAAATGTCTGATGTCTCAAAAGAAAAACTGATTGCATAAGAATACAGATGCTTATCTTTAAATAAAAACATGCTTGCAGGAAATATGCTTACTCTCAGAAGTATCCTAACTCCTATGACGGAATCCAGTAAAGGATACCTCGGGATTATCTTGTGCGTTTCTCTATATTTTTCAGGATTGCAGGTATCCAGAATGCAACTTGGGGCATGAAAGCTTCGTCCCAGCAAGTTGGCAATCCATACTCAATTTTAGCACCCGGAGTGCTCTCTCCCCAGCTAAGTTGCCTCCCATGACTTCCCCTAGCTGAGTTGCCTCTTGTTGCTTATCCCCATCAGAGTTGCCAGGCATCACAGAAGGCACCTATATCCCCGGCTGAGTCAAGGATCCTCCTCAACATGATCTCTCTTCCTCCCCAGCCGAGTTGCCATCTCATCCCCAGCCGAGCACAAAAGTCAGAGAGCTATCTCCCCACAGAGTTCCAGCCTCTATCCGGAAGAGCAGTGCATAGAAGATCACAACAGAGTGAAGAAAGCTTCTACAAACCCCAGCTGGGTCCTATGTTTATTAGGATAGGTCTATCAATGACCCGAATCCCCAAGCAGATACATCTCATCAGATCTACCAATGATCTCATCCCCAGCTGGGATGTCTACTTCAAACAAGATCGATCGAAGATCTTCGCAGCAACGGGGCCCGGACCCCAGTTTGGTAGCTTTGCATAATCATAGCATTCGCATCATGTTCACCCACAAAGCGTAGCATTCCGTCTAATACGGAGCATTACGGCAAAAATTCAACACATAGCATAATCATAAGCCATGTTTTGAATCAGCACTTGTGAATAATGACAGTTCATCAACGTACAGAAAAATCCCACCAGAGTCCCCAGCAAAAACAGCTGCCTCTCAATCACAAACACCAGTATATACTCATTTTGGACACCCGTCCGTGTCATCACTTCCCCAGTAAAGTCACCTGAACACTCTTTGGAACAAAATCACCCTTATTACAGATACGTCCTGACACCCGTTCGTGTCAAATCACCAGCAGAAAGCCAAAGGCATCATCTTTGCACTCACCTACTTGTATATACAATTCCTTGACACCCGTCCGTGTCATATCCCCAGCACAGTCATCTACACTTTTGTATACTTATACCCTTCTCCTTTTGGCACTCGTCCGTGTCACTCTCCCCAGCAGATAAACACTCGTCTATACAATACTCATACTCGTTACTCATGTTACACTCATACAGATACTCGTTCGTATCTTGTATATACCATTCATATCCCCACAGATTCAACACTAGTCCTCGTTCTTTGTTAACCAGTTGGTACTCGTCCGTACCATCATCTCTGAACATGCGTCCAGCGTTTGTTTCTACATGATACTCGTCCGTATCATAGTCTTAAGGATGCTCGTCCGCATCTTTAATCCATACACTGTGTCAAACACTTTTGTCTTCTTGAATATAGATACTCGCATGTGTCTGTCACTCCCCAGAAGAATCCTCTCAGATTCAACACTCGTCTGTGTTCTCTGTTAACCAGTTGATACTCGTCCGTATCATCATCTTTGAACACGCGTCAGTATTTGTTTCTATCCGATACTCGTCCGTATCGTAGTCTTAGGGATGCTCGTCCGCATCTTTAATCTATACACAATACCAAACACTTATACCTTTTGTTTCTTGGATATAAACACTCGTCCGTGTTTACTACTCCCCAGTAGATCGCCAACAAAGCAAATTTTCCTTCTTATCTGACACTCGTCCTGTGTCATGATAAACCCTGAGAGCAGCCGTACCCTGCTAGGTGGTCGTCCTCCACCTCTTGATGGTCGTCCTCCATCATGCTCATCCGATGGCCGTCCCCATCGTTGATATTTAGCAGTCGTCCCCTGCTAGGTGGTCGTCCTCCACCCGTTGATGATCGTCCTTCATCATTTTATCCAATGGCCGTCCCCATTGTTGATTTTGGTTATCTGGCATTCGTCCTATGTCATGATAAACCCTGAGAGCAGCCGTCCCCTGCTAGGTGGTCGTCCTCCACCTCTTGATGGTCGTCCTCCATCATGCTCGTCCGATGGCCGTCCCCATCGTTGACCTTTTATCCGGCATTCGTCCTGTGTCGCGATATTTTCGGCAGCCGTACCCTGCCAGGTGGTCGTCCTCCACCTTTGATGGCCGTCCCCATCATAATTCCATTTCCCCAACAGAGCAGCCGTCCCCTGCTAGGTGATCGTCCTTCACCTTTGATGGCCGTACCCCATCATCTGTTTATTTCATTTATTCTTTAACCCGATGGCCGTCCCCGTCGTGGTCCCTTTTCTTTTAGCCCGATGGCCGTCCCCATCGTCGGTTACCTTGCTTTATGAACTTGATGGCCGTCCCCGTCATGTTTCATCAATCCCCATAGAATTTTACTGCTTTATCTTGATGGTCGTCCCCATCATAATTTCTTATTTTTTCCCAGCTAGTCGGCCGTCCCCGTCTTTGCTTCACCTTTTATCCCCAGCATGTCGGCCGTCCCCGTCATTGCTTCATTTTCAGCACTTTTCTCAGCATGTCGGCCGTCCCCGTCATTGCCTTTTACCCAGCAGTCGTCCTCTGCTCGACGGTCATCCTCCGTCGCCCACACTTTACAATATACTTTATTTTTCTTCTACAATCTATATCCCTTTTCTTCTTCTTTCTGTGAGTGCAAATTTTGGACTGTCTTTGGTATTCAACCACAAGTTATCCTGTTTGCCTGCTAAGCCATTGTTTACATCCTGCACAGCTAACTCATGTTTGAATAGGGGCAGCTGTAAACACCCCAAATTTGCCCTCACCCATTCACACCATGGCTTGTGATCATTTCATATGCATAAACACAATCATATCATCTCATATCTCATTTTTGATTCACTGCATAGGTTCTAAGTCATCTGCATCTAGGGTTTGTGATCTGAGCAATCCAAGAGCTTCTTGAGCCACTCCAAAGGCCATCAATCACTTCAAAGGGATCCATGTGTGTTCTTGTATCATATTACATCCTCTCAAAGTCAAAAATGCAAAAGAATCACAAGAACTGGGATTGGTGTGGATGCAGAGCCAGGTTTGACTGCACAGTTGACCTAAAATTAGGGTTTTGGTTTCAGAGGCCATAACTCCAATTTTTTTGGTCATTCTTGTTTCCATTGGTCTCTATATGGCATAGGGAGTATGCATATCAATTTTCATGAAGAAATTCCATGGGGAGGTCATCTGATCAAGGGTTGACTTTTCAGACAAGTCAGTGTAAAATCAGGGCATCTGAGGCCCCCAATGACCCAACCAAGGGGTGATCTTCATCATTTTGAGTGTATATGATCTTTATTTGATCATAGAAGAAGCTTGAAGTTCACAAAAATCAAGAATTTGAAGTTTTTGCAAAGTTGACTTTTTAGGGCATGGTTGACTTTTCAAGAATTTGTCATTTTATGCCATTTTTCAAGCCTTGCTTTTTGATCCAAAAATGCTTCAAATGGAAAAACCTTGGTCATGAAAGTTGTAGATCACATTTTTCCCTTTTCAAAAAGTACAAGAACATGACCTAATTCATCTTAGATCAAAAGTTATGGTGTGACAAAGTTGGCAAAAATCACTAATTTTCAAGTCATGCACCAATTGGAAAACTTGCAATTTCATGTGTCAAGCATTCTTGTGACTTCTAATTGACATCAAACTAATATGCAAGCATCATGTAAGTCACAAAGTTCAGATTGAACCAAGATTTTCTCATGTTTCATGGCTTGTGGAATGAGAAAATTTCATGTGAACCAAAAGGAACCAACTTGCAAAACTCATGATCACACCTCACCAACTTGATGTCTTGGATGCTGAACCAGCCATAGCCTCTCACCTCATCTTGCTGCGCAGCCCATGCCCCTTGTACCAAGCTAGAACTCAAGCCATGCCTCTCTTACAACAAAGTGGACTTTTTGCAAAAGTAAACATCCCAATCACAGCAGGCCAGGTCACATCATCTGACCAATTGGGATTGTTTATACTATCCATTTGCAAGCAAAACATAACCCCAAGCCAGCTTGAAACAAGCCCTAGCACAGCATACAAAAACTCACCCCATTTTGCATTTCTTTTCGAATCTGGTTCCACAAGCTACAAACATTCAAGCAAATCTCACCAACATCCTCACCTTGTCTCACTGAACTTAAACCAACAAAGACACAAGCCTGAATCAAACAAGAACACCTCATTACCATTTTCACTCCAACCTGCATTTTCATTCGAATCACCTTCCACAGCCACAAAACATCCAAACTCTTTTCACCAACAAATCAAGCACATCAAAAGGAATCAAAACCACCCTTCACATTGATCTGAAACAGCCTATACACAGAGCTCATTTTCTGCTATATCAGATTGGAACCTCTCAAAATAGCTTGCTTAAGCTCATTCTAAGCCTGCCATTAGCACCAGGGGGATCAATGGAGTAAGTTGGCACCAAGAAGTAGTCCAGGAAGCCCAGAAATAGAAGCTTCCATCTCAGGTATGACCATAGAAACTTTTCCCTCAGAGCTTGATTTTTAAGTTACAAACTGATTGTTCATGTCTTGCTGGTCATGGGGATGTTCTCAGAATCAAAAATGAGCAAGAAATGAGCTTGTACTGATGCTCTGAAATTTCACCCGTGGATTTTGTTTTCTTCGATTTGCATGATTCTTGGGGTTTAAATGATGTTTGAGGGTGGATTCGTGTCCTAGGATGTTAGAGGATCCTTTAGATGTGTTTAATTTGTTGAGTGGTTGCCTGAATCATGTTTTAGGGTTTTGGGGTCGCCGGGGAAGATGACCGGAGCTCCCCTCCGGTCACCTGAATCTGTTTTGCCCTAATCTCAGGTCATTAAGTCCATTTGAATATTGAGCGTTGGATTGGTTGACCCCGTGGACTTCCCGCGTGGATGGAGGGCCCAGATCCTTTTGTTTTGCCCTAATCCCCTTAATTAGTTTAATTAATCATTAATTAAATAAATTTAATCAGAATCAACCATGGCCATTGGATGACGCGCTAGTCAATGCTTCCAAACCCAGTTCAAATCTCCACCATTGGATCTGAATACTTTCTTTTATTTCAATTTATTTTCATTTCTTTTTCATTTTATTTGCACAATTTATTTAAAATAGTAAAAATTGTTTAAAAATTATGAAACTTTTTCTCAAGAATTTCATTAATTTTTATGACACAAAAAATATTTTTATTTTATTTTTAGCATTAAAAAAGTATTTTTAAATATTTAAAAGATTATTTTTAATTGATTAATGAAAATTAATTTATTATAAATACTTTTAGGTATTTAAAAATCACCAAAAAATTCATGAAATGTTCTAAGACATTTAGAAACATTGTCCAACCTTCAAACCAAATTTATTTTCTGATCATGATGCATTTTAAGAATTTCTCATTGAATTAAAATCATTTTTGTGCATTATTTTGATCCAAAGTTCAAAAAATCATTTCTGCCTATCCATGAAGAGTTGGACATTGATTCTTTTTGCATTGCATTGTGTTTGGCATGAAGTTTGTGAGATTAAATGGCCATGATTTGATCCTTCATTTTCCATTTGTTTGATAATTTTCTTGTTTAGGAACCCTAAAACCCTAGCAAACTTGTAAAAATCATATCTTGAGATTGGTTAGGAGTTGAGACCTCTCCTTTGGGCATTGGTTTAGTATAGGATTAGGGGTCCTTTGAGTGCATTTTCAATTTTTTGTAATGTTGTTTGCTTCTTATTTTGGTTTGTGTTTGATGTATGATTCATAAACCCTAATTTGGGCTTCCATATGCATCCATTTTGCATTCTCTTGCATAACATGACTTGCCATGACATTCCATGCTTCCATTTGATTCACTTAACATCATAAGACATATTTAAAGCATGTTTGATCATTGCATCATGCATTTGCCATGTTGTATGCCATGTGCACTTCCTAACTTTTCATGTATGTTCATGTGTTTTAGCTTGCCCCATTTGCATTCATAAGCTTGTATGATCATTTCCATGTGCTGCCTCATGTTTGTAGCACCTCATAGCATCATTAGCATCATGTATTTGCTTCTGGTTTTGTTTCTCATCATGTCATCTCATCCCATTTTGCATTGCATTGCATTCTTTTCTAACCTTTCAGGTGGTAAGTGACTTTGAGAAGTGAATTTGCCTTCACTTCTCATAGCTTTTCTTCTCATCTCTCTCTTGCATCCATGCTGCATTCTTATATGTGTTTGAGTTTGAGCTTGCTCATTTTTCCTCTTCCCACTTTCTTTCTCCAAGTGACTTGACTTCTTGAATGAAGCAAGTTGCTTTGCTTCTCTTGATCCTTTCATCTGCTTCCTGGTGGTTCCATTGAAGACTTCTCTTGAAAACCTCACAAACCTTAGGAACAACCAAGCATGACAATGATTAGGGTTTTGATTAGTCTCCCCTCTTAGTTTTACCTTTGTGTCTCTTTTGAGTCTTCTCTTCTCATCTCATAATCAGGGACTAAACCCTAAAGGCTTTAAGGCTTTGTGATTAAGCTTATGCCTGCATCCTTCTCTTAGGATGGAGTGTATAACTTTAATCCTAAGTGTTAAACCCTTAATGTGTTTAAATCCTTTAATCAATTCACTTAATAATCATCAAGACTTCACACTTGTAACTTGGGCCTTGCATTAGGGTTCTAATTCTTCCTTAATTGGTTAAGAAGGACTAACCCTAGTGTTAATGGACAAGTCCCCCTCAAGTTGTCTTACAAATCATAAAAATCATTTCATCATCATACCATTAAATAAAATCCACTTAATCAAAGGCTTGTTTTGTCATGAGTTTAATCCCTAATCATGGATTAAGTTGAGGAGCTTTCCTCAGCTTAAACACTCTCATCTATTATCCTTCTATTAGGATGGTGTAATGAGTCTGTTTAATCCCTGATTATGGCTTAACCTCATTACTTAACACTAAACAAAAACACCAAAAACATCTAATTAATCTCAAGTAGGTCAATGATCTTAATCCTACACCAAAGGTGATTAAGTGTGAGAATCTGACTTCACACTTAAGGTATTCTCATTACCCCTAATCAGAGGGAAGATGTGATGAGTTTACTAAATCCATTGGTTTAGACTTAAGCTCATTAACTTATGACAAACTTTCAAAAGCAATAAAAGACTGAAAACACCAAAAACAAACAATAATCGTCTCCTTCGGGATTCTTTTCTCATCTCATTCACTCATAAACGAGAACTTGCTTCTTCCGTCTAATGCAAGATAGTTTGCACCTGAGCCAGACAGGTCATACACTTGAGCATAGGCAAGTAAGCAGTTCACAAGTCAATTCATCTTTCAGTCTCTTTGGGTCGAACTACGGTGTTCTGACTTCCTCATTGCACGAGAGGATACGTATGCATAACTTAACAGTTATCGAACAAAAGTCTCTGTATATTCCCCCTCTTTCCAGCTTCATTCTTTTAGCCTCATTATTTTGAGCATATTCTCATTCCTGCACTGACACTTCCATATTTCACTTCACTTTTCCCTTTGCACTGACACCTGTACATTCTTTTCCAGTTACTTTATACACAAATTGCACTGACACTACCCCTTTAAAGCACAAATCTCTTGAGCGTGGATCCCGTCGAGTACGGCGGACAATCTGGGTGCTAATACCTTCCCAGGTTGTAACCAACCCCCTTTCTCAGTCTCTCTGGTTCGCAACCGTCTTGTCCATGTCTTTCTAGGTCTATGCAGCATTGCCTTTCCTCCGGGATAAAAATGCCTAGCTGGCGACTCTATTCATCTCCAGTGAGTTCACGGCTGTGTGTTCTCATTGTCCCTCTCGCCGACCGTTCGCGCTTGTACCAGGATGCAAATCTTTGGGAGCGACAGCATGCAATTCTAGAAAGCCATAAGAATGGCTTAATCATGAAATCAACTATGAAACTAAAATAAGAGAAAGAGAGAAGAGAGTGCACTTAGATTTATAATGGTTTGGCACGTACATCCTTACTTTGTGCTTGATCCATTATCCAATGAATGTTGATTGAAAGTTTATTGGTATTCCAATATGATTTCTATCAAAATTATAAGAGTTCTTAAAAGCATAAGTCCAAAATAAATTCAGAAAAATAAATCTCTTCTTTCTGGATCTTTGACTTGTACGTAACTCCATGAATTGAACTCTATGTGAAATCTTTACTCAAATTTGCTTCTTGAATCATCCAGCCACAACAACCTGCTCCTAAGTCTCTGTCTGTATGAATATTTACTTGAATCCACCAGTATCTTAAGTGTTTGTTTATTTGAGGATTGAGAAAAAGTCTTACCTTATCTGTAGGATTTCACACAACATTATGAAGGTCAATCTGAAAAGAAGAATCTCCTTCTTTTTCAATGGAATTGTCATAACCAGTCACAACATCACACACCCTTGCGAAGCTCTAAAATCTTAACCAAATCTTTGAAGAAACGTTAAATTCAACATAAATCTCCTCAATCAATCATGAATCTTCAAAGATAAGGTTTGGATTCATGCAACAATGGAGAAAGAATGAGACAAACGATGAAAGAAATCATTTATAAGTGTTCAAGGAAGATTCAAAACTCTTTTGAAAAATGAGATAACAAGTGAAAATTTGTAAGGGGAATGATATTTGTAATGAATAAATACATCGTGAAAACATCATGAAACAATAGTTTAAAATGTGATAAAATATTGAAATGTCATAGAAATCTTCGTAGGATATAACATTGTTCTATTTGTAAACCTTGAGTTGATTGATAGATAATACAAACAAGAGTTGCACATAAATACGATGATGATGATGATGATGATGATGATGATGATGATAATAAAGATATGTTATATGATCTTTTCGGTTGATCAAAACCTTTGTGGGTCAGACTGCGTCGTCGATGCTAGATTATCGAGGAGATGAGGGGTGTACCTACAAGACACTCTGATGCCAAAGTAAGAGAATGGCTAGAAGAATGATCAAGTACAAGAGAGAGTATCATTAGACTCAATATTGGATACCTGACCCTCTCATATGAGAGGGTTTATATAGAGCCCCCAACGTTTGGCTATTGGTCCCTATTTTAGGCTTGGATCATGGATCCCCCGAAATAGGTAACTGTTAGAAACTAGTCGTTGGGGAGAGCATGCCTGGTTATATGGGATGTGCGTCGGGAAGAGGTATATCCGAGCAGAAGTCGTCTGTGGCTGAATCTGGTGACTTCTGCCAGGTGTCGGGCGGGAGTCTTGAAGAGCAGGGGGTGTTTCCGAGCAGGTGCATTCCTGCTTGGTCCTGGATGATTGTCTTGTGTATGACGGACAGAGATGGAATGGAGGGCAAAGTTAGCCCTCTGTCCCAGGAGACTAGTTGTCCAGCCATCCTCGGCATATGGGTAGGAGGAAAATGGCTTTCCTTTGTCTTTAACTGGATGGATCGAGACTATTGGGTAGTTCCGGGAAGCCTCCTCAGCGGAAGGGCCGGAGATGATTCCGGGAAGGATCATTCTGACAATCCCTGGATGTATGCCTTGTTCGTAAGGGGAAGGAATGCGATGGATGGGCAGAGATGATTCCAGGAAGGATCATTCTGACCATCCCTGGATGCCTTCCCTATGCATGAGGGGAAGAAATGTGATGGATGGGCTGAGATAATTTCGGGAAGGATCATTTTGACCATCCCTGGATGTCTGCCCTATGCGTGACGGACAGGAATGCAATGGATGGGCAAAGATGATTTCGGGCAGGATCATTTTGGCCATCACTGGATGTCTACCATGTGTGTGAGGGGCAGGAATATGATGGATGGGCATAGATGATTCTGGGAAGGATCATTTTGACCATCCCTGGGTGTCTACCATGTGCGTGAGGGGAAGGAATTTGATGGATGGGAATAGATGGCTTATGTCCATCTCTCCCCAACGGAGGGCGAAGGGAAAACTGGTTCTCTCTGTCCTCAATTGGATGGACCTAGGCTATTGGGCAGTTTTGGATTCATAAGTGGATTGGGCCAGTCTGGAACAGAAGCCCCCCAAGTTTTTTCTCCTAAGAGTATGAGTAATGACTTAAGTGTAGCTCTCAATCTCGGGGAGAAGTGTACATGGTCGATGCGTGCTCGAGGAGATGGTGACATTCCATGGTGTCCGTATGGGGACGTGCCTGAGGAACAAAAGTGTTGCTTCGTCTGTTGGAGACATTTTTACCTGCTTATTATTGCTAAGTTTTACACGATGCTCGTCATGAATGCTCGTTTTTATGAGCAGTTTATGGATTATCATAGAGTTTTGGAGTTTGCTCATAGTTATTTTATTTGTCCGACTATTTTGGGGAACTGGTTCGAAGAGGCTTGGGTTGTTTCTGGGCATGAGAACGGTGATCAGGTCACGATTGTGGCCCGAGCTCCGTAATGTGAACGTCCCATCGCGAGCTGGGTGTTCTGTCAATCATGGTACGATGATGACGTCAGACTCGATTGAGTACCCGACGTGTGACAGGGTCTTCTCGTTCGAGAGTGGAGGCTTGCCTTGTTAAACTCTTAGTTATGTGATGCTTGTACCTAGGCATGAATTTATGGTCGGTATGTTGCAATTCGTCGCTTAGATGGGCACACCGACTGTAGTGGCATTAGCCATAATATATCGAGCAAGTTATTCCCCGTTGATGTGTTCTAGGTTGTGGGCCCCATGTATGACGGGCAAAAAGGAGATGGAGGGCAGAGATGGGAAACTGCCCCTGGAGGTCAACTGCCTGACCTACTCGGAACTAACCTGTTGCTTTGAGTGGATGGGTGTTTCCGAGCAGGTGCGTTCCTGCCTGGTTCTCAATTTCCAGGAAGTAGTTGTTGTAAAGGACAAACCTGCTCGGAACTATTCGTTTGCTCTAGGAAAGGGAATGAGTCCGAGAAGATGTATTCCAACCAGGTTCTGGATGACTGTCCCGTGTATGACGGGTAAAGATGGAATAGAGGGCAAAGTTGGCCTAATGTCCGATTCCGAGCGGGAGAATTTTGATCGTTCCTGGGTGGTTGCCCATGCATGACGGGCATAAATGTAAAGAAGGGCATTTGTGATCCTGCTGATCTTGGGTGTCAGCTGACCAACCTTCCTCGTTTAAGGTGTTCGTGGATAACAGTTCGTTCATGCGCTTCGCTCGTCGAGGAGGATGGTGAGGTCACCTCTACTTTGTTTGGTCATTACCGAGGAGGATAACCTTGAATTCTTCATGAGGAATAGGGGCAGGGGACCGGAAGGTTCCATGCTTTCAATTGGTATCGGGGAGATGGTTTACTCGATCCGCCCTTCGGTTATTGGCCATCGGATGGTCATCCATGCAAGGCTGCAAAAACCGGCAGAATTATCAACTATTTTTATTTATGCCAGGGAGGAGATATGCGTCTTTCGGGCAAGGTCAATCAATATAGTCCACACACATTCTTTATTTTTCATTATGTTTTTTTATAAGTACAATATTTGGACAACCATGTGTTTGACTTCCAAAATACTATTTGCCTCTAGGAGGTCTTTGGATAAATGGTTACTCGGGTCAATAGAGTCGATGCGAGGCAATGTTTTTTCTCTTCGGAGTTGTAGGGCAAGGCTGGCCTGCTGGACGTCCCCAGTTGTATGCTGATGGTGCTCATCCCTTTTGAGGATGCTTCAAAGCACCTCATTGTGGCTATTATGTCCTCGTGTAGGGTGTTCCTCGGGCAGATTTTGTAGCCTCCTTCTCCTCGTATTGGATGTATGCTCTAGCTTTGAGGAGGAGGGAATCCAACGTCACTGGGACCTCGATGCCAACAGCCTTGGCAAAATCGCTACAGGGGAGGATCCCTCATTCGAGTAGTATTTTTTCATGTCGTCAGTCATGGATACATGGACGGCTTCTTTGTTGATTCTCTTTATGTATGCTCGTAGAAATTCGTCCTTCTCTTGGATGATGACCTCGAGTGAGGCTTTAGTCTTTGGGTGGCAGCGGGATGTTGTGAAGTGTCTGGAGAACATCCTCCCCAACTTTCCCCGCGATGTTATGGACTCGTCAGGCATACTTTTATATTAGGCAATCATTCCCTTCCTGAGGGTGGTCGGGAATAGTCTGCATTTTATGGCTCCTCGGACTCCGCGATAGTCGAGGAGGGCATCAATATTTCCAATATGCTCGTCAGGATCTGTTGTTCCACCGTACTTGCCCAAGGGTGGAAGCTTTTCTAGTTCGACGGGGAGGGGAGCATCCATGATAGCCCGAGACAATGGACCGTGAGGGTCGTCCTAATCGCTCCAGCCCGGTGATGGCGGTGGATAATAATTGTCATTCTTGCCCCTCAGTCGGGGACAATTCTCTCGTCGAGGAGATGGGCTTCTCGGTTCTCCCCTTGATTTCTTGGCCACCAGGGATATCTGGTCTCTCCGAGGAGGGGTGTGATCATGTTTTTTATTGTCTGACTTTCTGGTCCTCCAACGCTACAATCCTCTCATTTTGTTGGAAGATTAGGATGTTCGTCTGGTTAAGAGCGTCAACCAAGTCTTCCAAGGCCGACGTTGGGTAGCAGTTGGATGAGAGGGAGATCCTCTGGTGTGGTCTCTGAGTTGATGACAGAATCTGGTGAGAGGAGGAGGTAGCTCCGTCTTTTTCTTGACGTGTGTTGTCCCCAAGAAAGAGGTTTGCTCTACCACTGTCCATCTGCTTGACAGGGACAATTATTTTTGTTCGGGCATCGATAATGTCATCACGGTTGACCATGATCTGAATCTTGAATATTTGATTTGATCTTTGGTTTTTGGGGAAAGAAATATGTGGAAGTAGGATTCTCACAGACAGCGCCACTGATCTTTCCGGTTGATCAGAACCTTTGTGGGCCAGACTACGTCATTGATGTTGGATTACCAAGGAGAGGAGGGTGTACTTGCAAGACACTCTGATGTTAAGGTAAGAGAATGTCCAGAAGAATGAACAAGTACAAGAGAGAAAGTATTATTAGAGGCAATATTGGATACTTGGCCCTCTCATGTGAGAGGGTTTATATAGAGCCCTCAGCGCTGGCTATTGGTCCCTATTTTGGGCTTGGACCGTGGATCCCCCGAAAATAGGTAACTGCCAGAAATTAGTCATTGGGGCGAGCATGCCTGGTCGGATGGGATGTGTGTCGGGCAGAGGTATATCCGAGCAGGAGCCGTCTGTGGCTGAATCCAGTGACTTCTACCAGGTGTCGGACAGGAGTCTTGAAGAGCAGGCGATGTTTCCGAGCAGGTGCATTCCTGCTTGGTCCTGGAAGATTGTCTCGTGTTTGACACATAGAGATGGAATAGAGGGCAGAGTTGGCCCTATGTCCCTGGAGACCAGTTGGTCAGCCTTCCTCAGCATAGGGGTAGGAGGAAAATGGCTTTCATTTGTCTTTAAATGGCTGGATCGAGACTGTTGGGAAGTTTCGGGCAGCCTCCTCGGCAGAGGGGTGGGAGATGATTCTGGGCAGGATCGTTCCGACCATCCCTGGATATCTGCCCTGTGCGTGAGGGACAAGAATGTGATGGATGGGCATAGATGATTCTAGGCAGGATCATTCCAACTATCCCTAGATGTTTGCCCTGTGCGTGAGGGGTAGGAATGCGATGGATGGACAAAGATGATTTCGGGCAGGATCATTCTAACCATCCCTGGATGTCTACCTTGTGCGTGAGGGGCAGGAATGCGATGGATGGGCAGAGATGATTCCGAGAAGGATCATTCTGACTATCCCTGGATGTATGCCATGTGCGTGAGGGACAAGAATGTGATGGATATGTAGAGATGGTCTTTTGGCCATCTCTCCCAAGCGGAGGGCTAGAGGAAAAATTGGTTCTCTCTGCCCATAATTGGATGGACCTATGCTATTGGATTGTTCTGGATGCATAAGTGGATTGGATTATACTTTGTCATCGGGGCAGTCCAAAACATTATATTTTCTCATTTCAATTAGTGAAGAAAAATTATAAATATGTATTAAATATGATTTATAAGATTAGAGAATTTCTTAATTGAGATACTAAATATTTGCTTAACACCTTAAATTAATGAGGTGTGTTATTCCTACACCTTCTTTTTCATATACCGTAGCTACGCCGTGCATTAAAACAATAAAAAAATGTTGATTGCACAAAAATCCAAATAAAATAAATTAATAAAATAATAAAATTAGTATACCTTATGTATCTTTTTACGGTGTATATTTAAAAAGAGGGTTGCTATTCTTACACTAGTTTTTCATACACTTTAAAAAATAGTGTAAACTTATCTTTTCTGTAAATTAAACTACAAGCGTTTGATGAGTTATACACTTTAGAGATTCTTTTCTCTAAAAATATTGTACTATTAAATAACGTGAGACGGTTGTGATGAATCGGATAGCATCGATCAAAATATACGAAAGCAGACACAACAAACAGTTCAATCCGTCTTGAACAAACCAAAACATACAATAATTAAAACAACCCTTATGTCACCTTCTTCTCTGTCTTTTTCTGCTTTTTCTGCTGTTGGTTACTATATCTTCACCACAATCGTTCCTTCTCTTACATTGCACCTCTACACAAATTATACACACTTTCTCCTTTATTCATGGGGAATCCCACTGAATCCTCTGGTGAGTTGGGTTCTTTCACTTTTTGTTATCCGATTCATATTTTGAAGCTTTACTGGTTTTCTATTACAAGTTCAATTTTTACTTGAATTTACAGTGTTCTTATTGTTTCTGTTTTGGCTAAATTTTGTTTTCTTTCTTGTGGTGTACCAGAGATTGAAACTGATACTGATTTTAAGGTTCATGTGTTCTCTTCATCATCTGAGGTGAGTTTCTAAGCCTCGCTTTTTTGTACCATCTTTGATTACCTAATACAATCGATAAGTTAAAGTTTTGCACTTTTCATTGGGTTTGAATTCTTCAGTTACTAGAAAAGCTTCATCAAACATGGAGTTCAGTGGAGAAACAACCATATCCAGCTATGTATTCTAGTGTCTATGGAGGTATCATACTTGATCCAGCAATGATGGTAATCCCCATAGATGATCACATGGTACATAGAGGCCATGGTGTCTTTGATACTGCTATTATTTTACAAGGGTAATGCTTCTTTTTTTTCTTTTTTCTTTTTTCATGTAACAAAGCATTATTGAACTAATTGGTTAGGCTCAAAGTAGAATCGATCGGGTAGCACCCGAGTTCGACTTCTGGTTTGAACATTTTTTGTCAGACTTTACTTACTTCTCTGATCTTGGTGTTTATATCGTTTGTTTTCTTAAGATACCTCTATGAGTTGGATGTACACCTTGACCGTTTCTTGAGATCGGCTTCCAAAGCAAAGATATCCTCACCCTTTTCGCGATCGACTCTTCGAAGCATTCTAATCCAACTAACCGCAGCATCAAAATGCAAGAAAGGAACATTAAGATTCTGGTTAAGTGCAGGTCCTGGTGATTTCTTGCTGTCATCATCAGGATGTCCAAAACCTGCATTCTATGCAGTAGTCATTCACCATGATTTTCTTCAGTGCAAAGAAGGTGTCAAAGTGATTACTTCCAATGTACCGATGAAGGCGCCTACATTTGCCACAATGAAAAATGTGAATTATCTTCCTAATGTACTTTCGGTATTGGAAGCTGAAGAGAAAGGAGCATTTAGTTCTATATGGATTGATGAGGCTGGTTATATCGCTGAAGGACCGAATGTGAATGTTGCTTTCGTAACACAAGAAAAGGAACTTGTTATGCCGTCTTTTGATAATATATTATCTGGTTGTACTGCTAAGAGGCTTCTTGAACTTGCACCAAAGTTGGTTGATCAAGGTGTTCTTAAAAGTGTGATAACTAAAAATCTGAGTGTTGAAGAAGCTAAAGGTGCTGCTGAAATGATGTATGTAGGTAGCACTCTTCCTGTGCTGCCTATCATCGTGTGGGATGATCAACCAATTGGTGATGGTAAGATAGTGACAGAAACTATCTATCTATCTATTTATCCTTGTCTGACATAATTATCCGTTTATTTTCTGGTCGAACTCTGAATTATTTGGATCATTTTTCCACATTGTAACCTTGAGTTGTTCAATTGTCTTTGTTTTTTCAGGTAAGGTTGGAGAATTAACAATGTTACTTTCAAATTTGCTATGGGATGATATGGTAGCTGGCCCTGACACACAGAGACTACTTGTTCCTTATGTTTAGTGAACAAACATGCAAAAATCATTTGGGAACACATGTATCTTATGTTCTTTGTTGTATTGATTTATAATTGAGTTCTGTCTGTATTTGCATTCTGTAGAAGTTCAAGTGTGAACAAGTCTTGAAGTGAAGCAGTAGATTTTGCTGCTAAAGTTATATATCAAATAACTCTTGGACTGTTCCATTTTGTTTTAAGGCTTAATTAGTCTCGCATTCTTAATTAAGGTTTCATGTTAGTCTTTTGGTTAGTAAACATTACTTTTAAGTCTCTCAAAAACCTACGTTTTCTTTTAACCAATTCATTTTCATAAAATTTTGTCAAAAAAAAAAAAAAATTAATTAAGGTCGCATTCCAGTTTACAAAATTGATCACACCGGGTCACTTAAGTCAGCATAAATGGCTTCAAACAGGACTTGGATTCCCTGTTTCACATATTTGACACTGATGTTGACTTAACTGACTCGGTGTGATCAAGCATCGGTGACAAATGGCTTCAAAAAGGACTTGAATTTCATGCAGTCATATGACTCCAGCAGTTAGTGAAAAATAGCAAGAGTGCCGAGAGAGATGAAATTGAGAGAAGAAATGTCAAAAATAACCTTTAAAATACACTGAATGTAAGGAACAATGTGATTAGTGACTGAATATGATTTTCATTCCTTCCAAAATGAACCAACATCAACATCAGTTCCACCTCCATGATTTGACAAAGCAACACCATTACTTCTATGCATAGATGTCTTTGAAGAATAATGTCAGATTAGTGTTCTTATAATAAATGATGATGAATGATTGAGAATTTGTTTTTTCTACAGAGAAATTGAGTTTCTGAATATTGAGAAGTAAATGAATAGGTTCAAATAAAATAACCAGAGGTAGTATACTATTTACTTAACCCTTTGTTTTCATATGACGGTTGTTGCATTTGAGTCCTACTAGAACTTTTGGTAGGTTCACTCAAATGGAAAACTTCCTCTCTAGACATCAAGTTAGCTTCACTTTATTTAAAGTTGAGTTATACTCTTTAGAACAAAAACCAAAATTGATTTTTTTTCAAGAACTGAAAGCAATTTTGAATAAGCCATCTCTAAGAGACAACTATTGAAAAATAAGAATCAATGAAGTCTGTTACAATATAGATGTTACTGATAAAATCTTACTTATACAGCACTACTGTCGCTATGACTATGAGAGAAAATTAAATTAAGAGAAAAACAAATTGATTAACAATGATACTAATAGGAAATTGAAAAGCAATTGGTTACAATGATATATATGTACATTTAATCAAAATAAATTATTCGACAGAAACCACACACAAAAATGAGAAAATAGTAACTTCTAACTTGGCTCAAGATTGGTTTAGATCCCGTGAGGTTTGGCCTTGCCATCTGTGAAACAAAGAATCAGAGATTATTCACAAGCCATTTTCGTAAAATTACTCAGAGAGAAAATGGTAACTTCAAGAACCTTGATAGAAGAAATCTTGCAAGAGGGCTTAAGTTGCTATTTGGATGAGGTTCCTTGTTATGCTGTTTCCTTCGGTTATCAGCCTCTGCATTTTGCATTTCTTCCGTTGACTTGCCTTTGCTGAATAGTTGGCTTGCCAGTTCTTTCAGGTCCTTCAATGAATCTTCCTTCGAACTGCACACACAAAAGAATGAGAGAGATGAATTTGTTTGCTGTAAATTGGTTTGCGTAACAAACGTTGGTAGAAGGCAAACCTTGCTAATCTCTGAAGCAATTGTTTTACAAGAACATCAGAGGATCTAGGCTTTGTGCCCTCCATGTTTACTAAAGAATTGATAACTGACCGCACGATTTGCCCTTCTTGATCATCAGCAACAGCCTGTAGAGCAAACAAAAACATGAGCAATGGCCTACATAACCAACACTAACATCCTACAACAATAACAATTTAAGAAGATATGTATTTTTTAAATATATGTATAGTTTCACCTCTTTTAATGAAGGAATAAGCAAACTTGATAATGTCGCTGACGATGATATTGTTCTAGCACTCTCTTCATCATCACTGGCATGATGCGATCTTACATTGCCCCTTTGTGCATCAATGTATTCACGATATGATCTATATAAAAAAAAAAAATCTTAGTAATTTACAATCAAAAGATTCAAAACTTTATTTCATCAAATGAATTTTTTTAACCATTATTGCTAGAAGTACCTGGAAGAATCAGTGCTGCTGGTCATTTGGTCTCTTTTGCTTTCCTGTACATCGGTATTGATTTTCCCTCGGGAATGTTTCTCTCGAGCATTCACTTTTCTTAACCCTCCTTGGATAGCAGCCCTTGCCTGTAGAGAAGAAAAGGTAAGAACACGCTAAATATGCACAAGAAAAAATTAAAATATTCAACAAAAGTGTTTAAGCAAATATGCCCTAGAAATTGAGTGGGTAGACTGGCAAAATATAAAATGGGAAATCGTAAAATGCAATGGCAACTGTTCTTTGAATACATCAAATATATCATGGAAGCAGACTCACTCACGCAAGAAATGGGTGAGGGGGGAAGGCTCGTGATTGATCAACTCACAAGTGAAATCAAAACTTATATTACAAAAGAATAGAACCTCGGCTAGGTTTGCAGCACTATCTTCAAGTGAGACATTTGAACTTCTGTCATGAAGTCCTAGTCGGGACCTTGGAGTCCGTGGAGAATCAGAATCATCATGCTGGCTACGTACAACAACGGTTCCACTAGTAGAAGTATCTTCAAAAGAAGCATAGCTGCTGCTGGACTACATTGCATTAAAACTCTCGATAAGTGACTGCACAGTTAAATAACCAGTTTCTCATCAGAGTAACTTAGCTAGAATGCTACCTGGGAGCTCTGATCACGAAACACAGATGGCTTTGATCCTTTTGGAGATCGAATAACAACAGTTCCTGATCCATTCTCAGACAATTCATCCTGCAAATCAAAGATTTCAGAATAGCAAAGCATTTAATGGTTGTTTAAAATGAAACTTTATCAAGTTTGTTTAAAAAAAACCGGTGGCAACACAAGATGGAACAGAAACTGACGCTGCTAGACAGTAATGCTTAAAAATTCCCATTGATTGCAAAATAAATAACCGGTTTCTTTTTAAAGAAACTCAGCTTGAATACTACCTGGGAGCTATGGTCACGAAACACAGATGGCCTTGATATTCCTTTGGGAGAGCGTATAACAACAGTTCCTGATCCATTCCCAGATGATTCATCCTGCAAATTTAATATTTCAGAAGATCAAAGAGTTTCCTGGTTGTTCAAAATGAAACATCATCAAGTCATAGAAAATCCATTTTTACTTCGTGATTGACACAACGCATTTTCATACAGTTTGACAAGGTGAGTTTTCTACTTCTCTTAATGATTATACACTACCAGACATTTTGAGTATTCTTTATGCGGATAAAGTGGGTGGCAACATAGGATGGACAAAATATAATATTCAGTTTCAGCTTGAATTATTGAAACTTCAGCAGGTAGTAATAATTCAGGCTTAAGGCTTAATAATATATCTAATGTTTTGTAAATATATTAAAAACACCTTGAGTTTCCCTTTTAGAGATATGGCAGCTCAATATATTAATCATTGGATTAAGTTAACTTTTTGTAATAAAGACCGATACGCATAGTAAGAATTAATTACATCTTCAAGCTGATTATCCGGGTGCTCATGATGGTAAGGAGCTCTAAGATCTTTTTCTAGTGATTGATTGGGTGCACTTCTATTGGCATACCCCGCTTGATAGCCAGCGTCTACAGCTTTTTTTTGAGTAAGCTGATTATATGAAACTTCAGTCTTCTTATCTCTAGACTGAGGTGGCCGTGAAACACTTCGAAAGGTTCCTGTACCCTCTGATTCACCAATGCTAAAGTCCCATTCAGAACTTTTCAGGGTTTTACCCTGACTGCTGCAAATTACAAACTGTTAATAAAAAATCAATTTTTAAAATTAAAAAACCAGTAACCAATAGTCTCACAACTAACCTAGGACGATTATTTTCTTCAGCTCTAAAATCTCTGGCCACTTTCATAGTATCTGATGCCTCGCCAACCCCTCTTGAGCCATTTCTATCTGTCTCCAGGTCTTCTTTAAGTTGGTATTTTGGACGATCCCTACTGTGAAACCACAAGGCATGATCTTGACAACCACAAGATGGGGACTAATATTGTAACTCTCAAACGAAAAAGTTTGCTAAGAATGCACAGAAAAAGGATTTCCGATGCTACTCTAGGATCTCAGCGTTTCTTTATCTGAGATCCACAACTTCAGAATAAATAAAAGAGAAAGAAAAAAAAAGTAGCCAAAAGCATAAATGGGTATAATTTTTTAACTTAACCTTAGAAAGATATTTATCAATAATCCACACCTTATTCTTTCCAAAAGCTTTGTACTCTTCCTAGCATTCCGAATAAAACGGTCTTTAAGAAGTTCCTTAGCACTTAGCCTCTGGAATTGAAACCATTACAAGGGAGAAATTAAGAGAATGCAGAGAGAGAATAACTTCATCAGTTCCAATTCAAGCCTGGTCTAAAAGTCTTTAATTAAGGAAACTAAGCAATACATCTTTTCAAGTTAACAGTCAGAAATTTCAACAGCATAATAACTCTAATATTCTGGTTCTTGTTAAATTAGGATGCACACTATACTGATGAAAAGCTAAATATTTTAATTGTATTTCTTGTGAAGCACTGAATCTCTTATAGATTCAAGGAGAGAACAGAGAGACTCAATCTTTGTATCTTTTTGATATTCTGAATTATGATTCAATTACAAAGGAACGGATCTATTTATTGATCAGTGTTTTAACTGACTTTCCATTAGTTCCTAGAATTTAGAGATTAGTTAGACAGAGATAGTGTATAGTAAATGTATATTAGAAGCATAATAAGATCTTTAAAATAAAACTGAATGTTAGTTAAATCTTATCCTCTAACAAGCATGATGTTCTCATACAATCGACAATAGTGAACATATTGCTCAAATTATAGCATAAAACAGGACCTGTTCATGAGCAAAATATGAGAACTAGAGGTATTCTCAAGAGAAACAAAAAAACAGTGACAGGTGTATGGAAACCACGGATACTTGCCTCGGCCGGAACCTTCTTCAAACATGATGAAACAAATTCTTTCATGGGGCGAGAAAAATGCTCATCTAGCTGCGAAAATAGGAGATTAAATGTCAACCATTTTATACATGAGAAAAAAATTTATTTGGTTTGAGAGAACACGTTTCATTTCCGATTCTCACTAATAATAAGAATCTTTCATTTGTTTTCATTTTGTATAGTTTTTTCAAATATTATTTAAGAGATGAAAACAACAAACCGCACTAATCTATAAAACATAATACAGTGTGAAAAGGTGAGATAAAAATAGAAACATTTCCAAACATCTCAACATTGAAAACTTTGCTGATTTCAGATAGTTCGAAGCTAGAAATATTGATTTGTCTAAGATTGAACAAAACAACCTGCGGAGGATTTTCTCGGGGTATGATGAAAAGCACCCTCATGGGATGAAGATCAGCAAGTGGAGGCTCCCCCTTTGCCATCTCAATTGCAGTGATTCCCAGAGACCAGATATCTGCCTGCGTAGACAGAATTACAGATTCTAAGGGTCAAAAATAAGTTTAGGGAACAGTAACAGAAAATAAAAATGGAAGCAAAGAACCAAAGAATAACATATCAAACTAATGGTTGAACTCTATATTACAACCTTCTCATTATATCCATCTGTGTTCTGAATAACCTCGGGCGCCATCCAGAATGGTGTTCCTACAAATGTCTGTTGTTATCAAATATATTAGAATATCCAGTCAAAAATGAATAGTAATGATTGAAATTTCCACCTATTTTTTGTTGTAAGAAGCATTAGATATAGAGTGACTAGTAATGACAAAAAAAAATATAAATCTATTAATAAAATTAAAACCAGTAATTTTACATTCAGTTTTCTGATTAGCATGTGTCTTTCATTTGGTGAGTCAATACATTGAATTGACTATCCAATTGAAAAAGGCGACATTTTGTGCTCTTGAGAGGCACAAAATATTATATCAATAACACATCCATGTTAAATTAATAAATGATTTAACATTGATGAAGTATGTTTACCTTTCTCCTTGATATAGTCCTTGTCAACTGTGCAGAAACACCAAAATCTGCAACCTGGTAACATTTTACGTAAAATTCACATGCATAGGTCATGAAATACACAAATAGGAATTATAACTTATAAGCTCTTTCAGAATAAAGCGTACCTTTACATCACCATTCTCAGACAATAAAATGTTTGCAGCTGCATAATATATATGTAAATGATGTAAATTACAAAAGTTAATGTAAAAATGTAAAAAGAAAATCTCCATGACAGCAGAACTACATGTTAAATATCCGGACGGAGGATATTTTGTAGTATAATTTAAAAAAATTTCAAATAGTTTAGAGTATCTTAAATCATCTATTGGTAACAGTTTCTTATAAGAATCTGAATCAAGATGAGCAAAGAAATTGTATTATTATCATTAGTTGAAAGTAAAGAAAATGTATCGCATCACAACAGGATCTCTCTTGTAACCCCATACAAAGCTCCTCAGAGGAATTTTGTATCCCCTCTGCCCAAGCATAAGCCAAAACTAACAAACATACTAACTCTCTCATCTCCCTTCTCACACGCCTCATATACCCTCACCTATCAATATCCATTGGGCTTTTCTCTTCCTGGGTCCTACCAGTTTCAGTTAGTTATCCTTTATTTTTCAGAATTTGTTTTTTATTCAATTAGGATTAATAGTCTTTGATTAGTATATACAAACTATTGTTTCTAGAATTTGGGTTTCAACCCAACTTAACCCCACAAAGTTTTAGTGTGTTTGAAAACTATTAAAATACGGTAAAAATGCACATCTACTTGAGTTTACAATCCATAGCTTCGATAATATCACGTCCATATAACTTTGGACGGTGAAGAAACGTTACACAACTCAGATCCAAATATGTTATTAGGATTGTAGAGCATTCCCTTCCCCATCCCACCTAAACCCTTTAATTTTGTCACTGAATATGGAAGAAAATAAACTTTAAAAGTACAGCAAAACCAATGTGAAGGATTGCTGTCGATACCTTTAATGTCTCTATGGATTTTTCCTTCACTATGTAGGTAATCAACAGCATGCAACAAGTCACGAAGAATGTAAGCAATTGACATTTCATCTAAGGGAGGACCTGATTGGAGCTACAGAAGCGAAACCAGTATTAACTCCAAATAATAGCAAACAAACACCATACAGCCATACTGAAATTTAATGATAGCATGTGTAGAAAAGTATTAATAGTGGCATGAAGAAAAAAAGACCATTAAAATCGGGTAAGGATTCTCTCCGATTCTCAAAAGAAATGGGAGGCCGTCATTACTACTCGTTGGGTGTATAAAGGTCAAATAATACACAATATATATCATCTTTTATAAAAATATAAGCATCTGTGTACCAAAACCCTTAGTAATGCAGTACTTCATTTCTTTTGAGAAATGGAGAGGATCCATACCCATTGAAAACATGAAGCCTGTTAAGAGTCCCACACCGGATAATATATGGCTTGTACTTGTGTATATAAGTGGGGCAATCCTCACTCTACCAACGGGTTTTATAGGGTTGAGTTAGGTCCAATCACATTTCTTAACATCCAGATGTCCAATCCTGGGCGTGAGGGGGTGTGTTAAGAGTCCCACATCGGACAATATATGGCTTGAACTTGTGTAGGGTTGAGTTAGACCCAATCAAATTTCTTAACAAAGCCTAACAAGAGAAAAACTTAATATTATTGCTTATGACTTGAAAGTACAAGCATTAATACTAATTATAGAGACTTTTACTAATAAAGAGAACAGAAATTAAATGTTGTCCTAATAAAGATAGCTTATCCTAATGCACATATCTACAGAAAAGAGAGAAAAAAAGAGAGGAAAGAATGAATGAAATATTTATATTCCACAATGAGAATAATTTTCATATATTCCACAATGAGATTGCGTCAATGAGATTGCGTCAATTTATATATATGTAATTTGACAAAATAATAAAAGTATTCTAGAAGGTATGATGCTGAGTCAGCCAATCAGGGCCCACCACTTCGCAAAGAGAAGGATGTCGTTGCAATTGATCCGGAAATACAAGAAGTGAGAGAGGTACTCATAAGAGTACCATTATAGTATCTTTAATTTCCATTGATAGCACTAGTACACTTATGTAAAGATCACTTTTAGCAAGCTAAAAGGATTAAATACAGAGGATGCAAACAGAGTTCAGTGGGAGAAGAAAAGAATGACCGCACAATTCACATGACTACAATGGTACTCTCCATCTAAATACTACTCATGTGCTCATATAATCACCTGGAGTTGGAAATTCTGTTACGACATCCTTCTCTTTGCTAAATGGTGGATCCTAGTTGGCTGACTCAACATCAGTACCTTCTAGAATGCTTTTATAATTTTGTCTCATTACAAAATACAAGAGAGAATCTCTCAAAAAAGAAAAAAATAATAGAAAATATGAAAACTATATTGTCCCACATCAAACAATATATGGCCTGAACATGTCTTTATAAGTGGGGGCAATCTTCATCCTACAAGTCGATTTTGTAGAAATGAGTTAGGCTCAACCACATTTATTAACGTGATATCAATCCTAATAAATAGAGAATATTTAGCTATATCAATCCTAATAAATAAAAGAATATTCAGCTAATAAATAGAGAATATTCAATACTCCCCCTTAAGCTGGAGCATATATATTGTATGAATCCAAAATATCAGCTAACTGATCATTTGAGCTCACTGAAGAGGTTGCAATGATGCTAGAAAGGGTCTTTTCTCTAATTAAGTAGCAATCAACTTCTATGTATTTAGTCTTCATGGAAAACCGGATTTTAAGATAGATACAACGCCTACGACTGATTATAACACAAAAGTTCCATTGGACTTAGTTCACAAAATTTCAACTCCTGTAACAAGTGTTTCAACCATAAGAGTTTGCTAGTATGGGCCAGAGCACAGTACTCTACCGCTATGCTTGATCTTGCCACAACAGTTTGCTTTTTATTTTTCCATGAAATTAAATTTCCTCCAACCAAAAGACAATAACCTTAAATAGACCTTCTATCATTCACATTATCGGAATAAACAAGCCCTTTTCCAAATGACCCTTTAATATACCTCAAGATCCAAACTACCCAATTTGCATCTGAATATCCCATAATACCGGTATAACCTTTGTCTGAATACACAAGCCCTTTTCCAAGTGACCCTTTAATATACCTCAAGCTCCGAACTACAGCACTCCAATTGTTATCACAAGGTGAATTTATAAACTGACTCACGACACTAACAAATGAAATATTTGGTCTAGTTATTGAGATAATTTAGTTTTCCAACTAACCTTCTGTATTTGCCTGGGTCAGGATATGGCTCCCCCTGATTAAGTAGAAGCTTCACATTAGGGTCCATATGATCGTCACCAGTAATAACAATATCATCTACACATACCACATGATAAATGACTTTGTTTAAAGATGAACGTTTAAAAAATATAAAATGGTATCCTTCACAACAAATCATGCCAAATTGTTGAATAACCTTGCTGAATTTTCCGAACCAAGCTCGAGGTGATTGCTTTAGACTATATAATGATTTTTGTAACTTGCAAACAAGACCAGATCCCCCACCCCCGGGGAGCAACAAAGCCAGATGGTTGCTCCATATAAAAAATCCTCTTCTAAGTCTCCATGCAAGAAGACGTTTTTAATATCAAACCGATACAAAGGCCAATGTTCCATTGCAACCATTGACAAGAAAAGACGAACCACTATAGTCAAGACCATAAATTTAAGTGTATCCTTTTGCTACCACCAATCATTCCTTCAAACGACCCATCTGTCCAACAGTGGCTCTACTTTAATAGCAAAAACACACCGACAACCAAATGTACATTTTTCAAGGGGAAGTGGAACAAGCTTCCATGTACCACTGATCTTTTGTTTATAACAGAACCTATCTAGTTTGCATTAGTGAAGATAGACACATTTCTTTCACTAGTAATCTTTAAAATGTATCGAGATGTAATCTATAACAATATATAAAGGCAAAACCTTATTTTGGTGTAGCCTTTTTTTCCTTCCAAATATACCTTTTTCAGTTTTTATTTTAAATCTTAACTTCTCTCTTTTCTATCATGGTGCTTACACGACAGTTTACTATTTTTCATACCATTATCTTTTAATTATTTTATAAATAATTTAAAATAAAATTAAAATTAAATAAAAATATAATACGGTTTATATTTTATACGCGTCAGTATTAGAGAAAGCGGACAGACGGACGCGTGAGTGCTCGTCTGGACGCTAGTGTTTCTCATACTGTGAATGCATAAACTCACTCACTACACTGACTGAGAACTCAATGTCAGGTCTAATGTCGGACAAATTAGCTTACCAATCAATCTTTGGCACCTTCCAGTGTTAAAACAAACACTTCCTTCTCCCCAAAGTTTTGCATTAGGATCTACAGGAGTGTCAAATAACCGACAACCACTCATTCATGTTTCTCTCAATAGATTGAGAATGTATTTTTGTTATGAAATGAACCCATAGTTCCTTTCTTTAAACAACGACCTTCATACAAAGAAAGTATCTCAGGGATCTTAAGTCCTTGAAAGTTTGCAACAAGCCTCTTTTTTACTCTTCCCATTTCAATTATATCATCTCCGCTGAGGACTACGTCATATGCATAAACAATCAACGCAACAAATTTCCCACCAAGGGAGAATTTTGTGAATAAAGTGTGGTAAGCTTGTCCTTCAATGTGCCATTGGTTCTGCATAGACTGAGTGAACTTTTCAAACCAAGCTCTCGATCTTTTAAGCCATAAAAAAGACTTTTTCAACTTACGTGCCTTTGATTCGAATTTGTCTTCAAAGGCGGGAGGATCATCCATGTATACTTCTTCTAGATTAACAGCAAAACATAAAAGTATTTTGACATTGTTTGGTTGTTGGTTTTGAGTTAGATGTCTCTGTTATGGCAGTAATAGATGTTTTGGTGTTGAGTGTCTTCTTGTTGGAGTCCCAATAACAGTGTGGTTAGAAGGGTAACCTTTGGTGAAAGTCTTAGAGTTGATGTCGGAGGAAGTTCCTTGGTCAAGAATTACATTCGTTTCATCAATTTTCTAGGCAAAATCCATCATCTCAGCCAAGGTTGTATACAATTCAAACCTATCATGATACTCTTCCGCCGAGCTCATTTGCTTAAGGCTAAGGAGAAGTTCATAGGGACTTCGAAGCATTGATGGTTGAAAGCGTTGAGTCAAAGTAGCTTTGAAATCATCCCAAGATGGTGAGGGGAACAAACTGCAACAGCAGTTACAGACTACACAATTAACTGTAAAATTAAGTACAGCCACTAGGATCAGAGAGCCTAGTCTCTCCCAAACCAAACCAACCAATAAAAAACTGAATGAGAGACTTTCTCATTCTTTATTCTACTTAAATACATAACATCTAATTATATATGTTAGGTGTAGTCACTACACCAAACATATACACTAGTAATTGGAGGCCTACTAACAAATATCAACTTCAATTTTCATGCACTGAACATATAGAAGAAATAAAGAGAAGTAACCTACTAGATCAGCAACAGAGCCGCCAGCCATATACTCCATTATTATCCATAGTTTAGTTTGGTTGAGAAAAGAACCATAATACTCGGTAATATATGGACATCGACATTGTGACAGAACAGAAACTTCCTGAAACATTAAAACAGATATGAAAATTTAATCATTTAGGTACATCAGATGTGAAGCCAGAAGTGATGCCATACAATTATTATACCTTCTGAATATCGTCGATGTCATCCTCTCTGTAAAGGGACGGAATGAAATGAAATACAAGTTAGGAAGAAGTTAGCAACAAATGCACAAGGATTCTGAGTGCAACACAGCACAACTACGAGGATAATATTAACTACAACATTATACACGAGAATCTCAAACTTAGAAACTCGTTACAAAATGGGGCCCACGAGCTTTGCTGCATTCAAAACTTCATAACTTAACATGAAATGCACATAGTATATTGAGATAAAAGACTTCCATGTTCCATCAATAATGTTTAGCCTTTCATAAAGACAATAAATTTAATGGATGCAGAAGGATCAGAAAATCGTTACTACATCACAGCACCTATTGTAGGGATGACACTAACTCATGTGGATATTGGAGCCTATTGATGATATCTGCACATATTAGATACTTTTCATCTACAGCAGAACTCTTAAGTCAAACTCTAACTCGATGCATATGAATTAAGTCCTACACATTACAGGGGGTAATATTCCTTCTAATTTACCTTGCTGACAAAGACCACCACATGCCAAATTTTTGCCTACTGACCTGGAGTCCTGTTCCTTAAAGGAGTCAACACATCTTAACCGAACCTCAACCTAGAAGAGGAGGATGAGACTACATAGAATATAGGAAAATTTTAAGTGAAAGAACCTTTAAATAGTGCTACTGCTATCTGATTTTCAACTAAATGTGGAAGGGAGAATGATGCAGAACAGCGCTCCTTTTTGAAAGAGAAAAAAAAAAAGAGCACAGCTCCCTCATTAATTATTACAAAAAAAAAAAAAAAAAAAAAAACTCGTGTAGATTTTTTTAATTTTATTTTTTATTTATTTTTTAGGGGTGTTGAATGCCCTTCAGTAAAGCGTGTAAACTGGACCCTATCAACAAAGACCCGTTATCATATCACTGGAAGTCTGGAACACAATCATAAGAAATTTTACAGCTTTTAGTGCTACCGCACTAATGTATAATCAGATATATGGTGGGAGAAAATTGTTTTATCAAATACTCCTATAACTTCTTCCTGTGGATGGGCCTAACAAGGATCAACATGACTTCAGGACTTCATCCTCCGCGTACAAAGGGCCCAACAAGGATAAATAAAACAGAGAAATCATGCTAAATTTTCAATGTTGAATGTCACAAAATCCTGCTAGGCACATAATCATTTATAACAAAATGGAAAATGCTTTGCAATGTATTTCAAGATTCTCATTATTTTAAAACTGATTGGTGTCCCTAATGTAGCCAATATTTTCAGTGCCTTGAATTGGAATGTTCTTGAAAATAATAGATGGGGGAAAACAAACTTACGATTCTTCCAAATCAATCACTTTGATGGCAACTTCTTTGTTGAGCTCCCTGTCAAACCTGAAAATAAGATGGTATAACAAAGTGACAAACAACTCATTGACATGCCCAACTTAAGGTAAATAAAGAGGTTCGGAGAGCAAAATCATTTCCATAGATCAGATAATTGCATGTTTGTCATAACAATGACAATTAACAACAAAAAACAAATAACTTTTTGAAGTTCCTCCGAAGTATTCTTTTATTAATATTTTCATCTTGAAAGAGTTCTAGAAACAATATCCTCAAACTTGCTAAAGAATATTATTTTCCGTCATCCTTACAAGAAGGATTATGTTCTCAGATGTGAAAACTATACAGAACTTGAATAACACTCTGCACATTAGGTTTTAATTCGCAAAATGTAAGAGTCTGAGAGTGCCTCCTTACTTAAGGAGAACATAGTCTATTTAATTCTATAAACATTAAGTTTTATTAGTATATAAGCTTTCATAATTTGTTTCCATAGTTTCCTTATTTTTGTAGTTCCAATACTAAAGGATAACAACTGATTGTGCCTAGCCAATGGATTTCTCAAGTAATTCAGTAAATTAATTTCCCAGACATATCACGGTCATAAAACCTTAAGACGCCTTTCTAACCTAACACGTGAACCTTTCTATTCCAACAACCACTGTCGTAAAGGCTAGGATGTCCACCACCCAGCAACCTCAGAATGTCAACCGCCAACACATAAAGTCAAAGACTGCCAATAAGGTCCTGGAACCACAAGTAACCTTCTCGCTCCATCTACCAGTTTCCAGATCACTGGGCTGCAAGTTCTGTTTGAGTTCCCTGAGCCTCCTCGTCACCTTTTGGCGGTCATTCAATCAGTTTAGTCTTGCATTGGTAGAGGGGCTTTGATCCCCAAGGTTTCTACACTCTTTAATGTGTATAAATTGGGTTCAAATTGTCTTTAATCAAAGATAGTGCATTAATGCATATGATTCAGAGTGTGAGGAACCCTCTCCTCGAGTAACAAGCTCTTCTGAAAATGTTCCTGTTAACACTGCCAACTTAGACACCTTGTAATGTGCATTGCTACAGTACAGAGTCTCCATGTCTTCCTCATCAGCAAAAGCGCTTTCGTCATCCCAGTCTATCAAAGCATCAACGGATGGTTATGACTTACATGTCTCACAAAGTAGAGTCTTTGAGTTGTGAGTCATGTCTTGTCAACTAGGGAAACATGTTCATACTTCCTTTTCTAGTCAGGCTCAAAGCCAAACAGTGTCTTATGTTGTTGTTATTCATTCTAATATATGGGTCGAAGTTGTGTATCTACTCTATTAGGTCTCATGTATCCTATTACTTTTATTGATGACTTTTCTCAATGTACTTGGTTATTTTTACTGAATATTTTGCTATGAATTATGTTCTATATTCAAATCTTTCTAGACTAAAATTCAAATAAATGAAGATTTTGAGTGATAATGCAAATGAGTTTATGTCATTTATGTTCTCTCATGACATCTTACATCAATCCACATATAAACATTGACAAAATGGAGTAGCTGAAGGGAAAAATCAGCATATTAATTGAGGCTGCAATGAATTGTTGCATACAAACATGCCTTAGTGTTTATGGAGATGTTGTCTTAGTCGGTAGTTATCTGGAACAATGAAAGAAAAATGTGATTGCTCGATCTAATGTTGAGCCTGAATATCGAGTAATCAAAATGGTAATTTGTGAGCTTACAAGGGTAAAAGAGTTACTTTATAAGTTGAGGTTTGGCAATGTTGATCAAATGAACATGGGTTTGTAATAATCAAGCTACTGTCCACATTGCATCAAACTCAATCTTTCATAAAAGAACCAAGCATATAGCAATTAATAGTCACATTTTTATCAAGGAAAAAGCTCTCACCAAGTAAATTGATATTGAGTTTATCAACTCTAATGATCAACTTCAAGATATTCTCACAAAGTCTCTTCCGGATCCTAGGACACGGTTTATTTGTAACAAGTTTGGTGGATGTGATTTGTATACACACACATTTGTATAGACACGCAGACACACACATAATTGATTGCGTTGAGGGACTCCCCGAGCATTTCAGCAACCTATTTGCCTATAACCTATTTGCCTATCTCAAGGATGAACTTAAATTGATCATGACATATGAATCCTAGTTTCAACAATTACTTTGTTATGTTCAAAACAAATTGGTTTATTAATAATCAGAATTATTATCATCTAAAATATTCCACTGGCGGAATCAACAGCAAAGAAAGCCTTACATCAAGGACTACTAGTAATGTGCACCTAAAACTACTCCTTATTATTTATCGTCAGCACTCAAAAGTAGTTTGATTTTGCAAAGTAAATTATGAAACCAGTTCTAACACTAACACTTACCCTTTATATACATCTCCAAATGATCCCTGTCCAATAAGCTCCAATGAAGTGAATCTTGATCCTGTTGCCTCAACAAGACCTGCTAGATCCTCCATTCTCAACAGCAACTCGTTAACGTGTCATTCATCTGAAACACCAAACAATTTGCATTTAAAATATACAAACTTGCAAGCAACATAACAAAATAAACAAACTTTCTACACAATTGCACAACCCCAAATCAAAAGCAACTCGATTTCTAAATGAAGCGAAACTTTATACACAAAACAAAGCACAACAGCAAGGTGAAGTTGCGAAATTAATTGTTAGGTGGAAAACGATAGGAACAAAAATTGACTACCCAACAAAAAGGAACAGTGCGATGACAGAGAAATTTCGAAAACGAAAGCGAAACAACAACACCAAATCGAGTTCCGAAATGGGGTGCGAGAGATTTGACAGAAACGTGAAAATCTTAAAGAACAAGATAGGGACAATCGAAATTGAAACTCACCAATAGTTTGGGTTCGCGGTGGTTTAAGGAACGGATCTGTGGGTTGATTTCAGAGAACAGTGTGGGCAGTTGGGGGCTTCTTCCTCGTAGCCTTTTCGGAACTTCAACGATCCAAGAACAAACTGTGTGTTGATCTTTTTTTATTTTATTTTTTTAGAATAAAAACAATTTTTGTACTTTTAATAATGTCTTTTTTTATTGTATTGCTTTTAATGTTATGTTTTTTTATGGAAATAAACATCCAATAAGTAGATTTTTTTATAGAATATTAAATTAGATGTTTTATTTATTATATTTATTTATCTCAAGTTATTTATCTTTTTAATTATTAATTTATCTTTTTAATATATTTTAATTTTCTTAAATAGTTTAGTGGCTGAAATTTTAATCTTAAAAAATAAATAAATTGAATATCATGAAATTCAAATCTGTGCTCTGCATTTAATATCTATCTATAATTAATCTATTATCCCTCTATAACTGATATATCTATAAATGTTATAGTAATATTAATAGGATTACTTATTATTTAAAAGTATAGAATAAAATTTTAGAAAATACACACGGTGAGACAGGAGAAATAACATATGAATTAAATCTGAAAAGACATGGTTTATAAATTATTTATCATTATTAAGATAATATTAAGACAATAATGATTTATGAGAAGGATAGCTAACAAAAATAGAATTAAATTAAAAGAGATGGAATCAGCCTTGAAATTGATTCACCTTATGAAAAATCTTTGTTTGTTGTTTGGTGGAAGGTAGTCTTGAAACTTCATTAACTTATATAAGAAGGTTCATGGACACATCATTTTAAAAGCTCACATATATATTAGATACTCTTAAGAAGAATTCTCGGGGACATTAGTAGGTCAATTTAGGTTAAACCTATATAATAAATCTTCGATGTTTCTCTTTATCCATTATATTTTTACTTTATTGTCTTTCCTTTGGTTTTCCGCTTCTTATTTGCTCGTTTGGTTTTAAAATATTTTCAAACTCTAATTTTCCAAGTGATTTTGTTTTCAACAAAAGTTTTTCAAACCTCCAAAATTCACCCCCTCATCCCCTTCTACATTTGCAGCAAGACTTCCCACAACACTTTGTCTATCTCAAAATTTGTTCCCTTAACAGTCTTTTGTCTTGTCTCCATTATTCTCTTTTTCCCTTTTGGCTTCATCAATGTCTGAATGGTTGCTTTGTTACAGGTTTCCTAAGGTTGGCAGATCTCATATGTAGCCATTTTCAAGTACACTTTGACGTTTGTAAAACAGAGTAATGAGGCATGGAAAATATACCATTCCATCTTTCTTCTTAGAACAAGCATGAATCTCTTGCAAAATGATTTTGCCTATGTTTATTGCACTCATGGAAGTGATGTAGTGAAGGAGTAAAAGCCATGATTTGCTAATAGTTTCGTTGTAAGTGGTGGGATAGATAGAATGCTTAAGAAACTGGTATCATACCTTGGACTCGGGATGCAAATCCATATTTCTTACAGTTTTTTCAGAGCTTGACTTCAGCCATTTTGTTCCATCATTGCATAGGGATGCCATGATAATATTGTAGTCTTGATCATCAAACTTCTCTAGCATGTTCTGATATTCATCTTCCTTCTCAACTAAACCCAAAGTCATGTTGATAATTGCTTCAGAATAGACCACCTTGGTCCCACGAACAATCACCTTCATCCTTTTCTTGGTCGTATCAATGAGATTGTAGTAAAATTCCTTCACAATGGAAATATTGTAGGCACTTGGTTGTTTACATAACTTTGAAGGTGTGAAAAGAACATAAGAGTCGGGGTTGAAGTGTGTTTCACGTTTTCTTAGCGGCGGATGTTAACCGAAGTAAATAAATAACAATAGAAGACACAAAAGATTTATCATGGTTCTTCCCCTAACTGGGAGTAATTCGGTCCCCTTACATCACAAGAGTTTTTTATTATAATCAAATCATAATTACAATCGCTTATGCATTATGCATATGTCTTTACACTTGCTCAGACCCACAGTCTGAGACTTCTTCTCAATCAACCTCATTGATTAAGACTTTCATTGCTCAGGCAATTAAGCAAGAGACTTATGTTGCTCATGCATCTTAGCTTGAAACTTCCTTGCTTAGGCCATCAACCCAAGACTTCTGCTCATGCCCTCAAACTGAGCTCGTCTGCTCCAAAGGTCACTCTGGCTGAGACTTCCTTGCTCACATCCTCTAACTGAGCCCACCTGCTCCAAAGGTTATACAGAATGAGACTTTTTTGCTCACATCCTCTGACCGAGCCAACCTTCTCTAAAGGTCATCCAGACTGAGACTTCCTTGCTCAAGCTTCACTCGATACTTATTGCTCATGCCCCTTAGACAAATACTTTCCCTTGCTTAATCAGCCTAGTTGAATAAGACTTTTACAGCTCAAGCGGTTAAGCATTGAGACTTACGTAGCTCGAGTATCTTGGCTCGAGTCTTGTTGCTTGAATCCAATGAGATAAGGCTTCTTCTCAAGTACATAACAAGAGACTTTAATATAAATTGTTAAATAGGTTCAGCAGAATATAAAACAAGGTGTACATGATACAAGTATCAGAGGTATGGGAAATCACCATAACAAATACCTAAAGCACTTAAGATTTCTAAGATATTCAATGGTAAGAAATATTAAGGCTTTTACGATTACAACATACAAATAGAAAATCTGCATATACAATAGAGTTGATAATTATGTGATCTTGTTACTCCTTCTTTTGGATAATCCTTGTTAAAGATTCAACTTGAAACTTCAGCCATATTTATAGCATTTGTAGAAAACTAGTCGTTTAAAAGGTAAATTGATCAAGTGTATTTGCCTTTGCTCCATAGAACAAGACACGTTGAAGATAGATACACAAAAGATTATGAATTCAGTGTGTAACATGTTTAAACTTTGAGTCTTCAAGAGATTTTATACTAATAGAACCGTTGAGAGTAGATTTCGTAGAGCATGCCAACCTTTCTTGAGCATTGTAATCTGTAGACTTTAGTTGACAAACTAATTAGACAATATAACTTACTTTTTGTAGTATGGACAACTCCAGCTTTATCAACATTTTTTAATGGTACCAGATGCTAATATACAATTACTAAGTGTAGTGATGTGTCCAAATGTTGAGACCTTTAGCACCAGAGTCTGCGTCAAGCCACACTAGCAAATATTCTTCAGATTCTGCCACTAGAAGCTAGCAGTGCAGCAACTCCCAAGTGTGTTCAATTATATCAAATTTTGATTATTTATGTATATGTATTTAGAACCTATATATATATATATATATATATATATATATATATATATATATATATATATATATATATATGACATACACATCAAATAAACCATCGTTCTTTTAATACTTTGTTATCATCAAAACCCAAGGAGAATATGTCATGAACAGATCTTGTTCTAACAAGCTTCACCCATTTTAGCTCCCTAATGATGCTTCCAATGTCTCTTGGCAACCCTAAGTTATCATCTTGTACATCAAAGATAAAACATATCTCAGTCAAGACTCCTAGACCACAAAATTGATTGGTAAAGCACCTAAACACCTCACTGTTAATGAATGTCTCGACAACATCAACCTCGTCATCAAAGTAAACAGCATGATGGGTGGCGTTTTTCTTGGCAACCTTCTTGTATCTCTTTCCAGAAATTTCGGGTTCCATGGTGATTAGGAATGAAATAAAAATTAGGGTTTGTGATGGTAAAGAGAGAGAGAAGAAAGCAAGTGAGATAAACTTGGTTGAATTTCTGATTTTTGCGAGAGAAATGATCTTTATTTTTGGTAGTTATGGTAAAAAGAACATGAGCGGGCAACTGATGTGATAGGGGAAAACAATTTTGAATTTCCTTCTGAAAAATGTTTGTTACGCATAGGTGGCGTGTAGCAGTTATTGCTCAAACAGACGTGGCAAACAAGATACATGTACAAATGCATCACAAAAGAATCATAATCACCCTAGCTACCCAGTGCTACATATCAGAGTCGGCCGACCAAAAGAATGAAGACACGCTTTACAAAAAAGACCACCAACATGCCTACTTTGCAATGCCTCATAGAGCATCATAAAACAACAGAAGGGTGATAAATATTATCATAATAACATTTTTCCTAGAAAGAGCATCTCGTTAGCTTTCCGACGCTTCGAACCCTTTTTCCTAGAAAGAGCATCAAACGGGGGTTAAGATATGGTTTCAATTTTATGCTATAATTGAACCAGGTACATGCCTCAAAACCCTTTTTCCTAGAAAGAGCATCTCGTTAGCTTTCCAACGCTTCGAACGGGGGTCAAAACCAACTTATGGTTCAAGAGTTATTAATTTTCGAAGTTTTTCCAAAATAGAATTTTTCTGCATAAAAACTGCTACGGGTTTGAGCAATTTCGCCCGAAAATCCGACCGATTCAATTATTTTCTTCGAAACAAACACATACTCATTCATACCAAACATATAGCAGTGATTTAGAACCATCAAACGTGAATTCTACGACTTTCGATTTCAATCTGAATCTTAAACCCTCAAATCTCCAAATATGCAAAATCTTACAAAATCAACCAAATTCAGTAAAACAAGCATACTCGATCACGACCTAACATTACCCGACACAACTACACAATCTATTCCGACTTTCGTCCGTAAAAACATTGATTCCTCACAAAAATCTCAATTTCAACCTAGAACTCAAACTAGGTAAAACAAGAAAACATCCAAGCAAACACATACATAATGATATACATTGATGAGATAATAAGATTTCACACCCTTACCCGATTAAATCGATTCCTAGAAGTTGTTTTGAAGATTTCCAAGCTTTTCCTCTTTTTCTTCTCTTTTCTCTTTTTCCTCTTTCTTTCTCTCCTTTTTCTCTCTATTTCTCTCTTCTTTCTATTTCTCTCATATTTCTTCTTCTTATCTATTTTTCTTTTCTTTTTTACACAAATTCACTTAATTCATTTTCTCACATAATTCTATTTCCACTAAATTTCTAACATATCATTAATTGATAAATGTCCAAAATACCCTACATTCTAATTTCCCGGGAACTCTCGAAAACGGTAAAATATCATAACATGTCAACATATCATATTAGCACACCAATTTCACAAATAAAATAATTATCACTCAATTTAAATAAAAGACTAAAAAATGGGAATAATCGAAATCGGGGCGTTACAACTCTCCCCTACTTTAGAAATTTTCGTCCTCGAAAATATTACCTGATTCAAACAATTCCGGATACGACTCTCGCATCCCACTCTCTAGTTCCCAAGTCATATTGCCTTCCGAAGTGCCTTTCCACGCAACTTTCACAAGCGCAATATCCTTGCCTCTTAGCTTCTTAACTTCACGGTCCAAAATCCTAATCGGTAAAGCTTTAACCATAAGGTTATCTCTCACTTCAACCTCGTCCATAGGAATAACATGTGATGGATCCGGAACATACTTCCGAAGTTACAAAATATGGAATACATCATGCAAATTCGAAAGATTCGGAGGCAACGCCACACGGTAAGCCATAACACCAACTCGCGCAGTAATCTGATACGGACCAATAAAACGAGAAGTCAACTTCTTCAACTTCAAAGCACGACCCACACCCGTAACCGGTGTAACTCTCAAAAACACATGGTCGCCTTCTTGAAACTCAAGATCTTTCCTTCTTTTGTCATGATAGCTCTTTTGTCTACTTTGAGAAGCTTTCATCTTCTCCCAAATAAACTTTACTTTCTCCGTCGTTTGTTGTACCATCTTCGGTCCAACTATTGTCCTCTCACCAGTTTCATGCCAACACAAAGGTGTTCGACATCTCCGACCATACAAAGCCTCAAATGGTGCCATACTTATACTTGAATGAAAACTATTATTGTAGGTGAACTCAGTCAACGCCAAATAATTATCCCAAGCACCACCTTGCTCGAGCACACAAGCATGCAATAAATGCTCCAACAATTGAATTATCCTATCGGTTTGACCATTCATTTGTGGATGATAAGCCGAACTCAATCTTAGCTTAGAACCCAAAGCCTTTTGTAAACTCCCCCAAAACCTCGATGTAAATCTAGGATCTCTATCCGATACAATACTCTTAGGAACTCCATGTAACTTCACAACCACAAGAACATAAATCTCGGCTAACTTCTCCAAAGGATAACTAATATCAATTGGAATGAAGTGAGCAGATTTAGTAAGCTTATCAATGATTACCCAAATAACATTATAACCTCTTTGCGTATTCGGCAATCCCATAACAAAATCCATCGATATACTATCCCATTTCCACTCTGGAATGTCCAACGGTTGCATCAATCCAATAGGCTTTTGATGTTCCAACTTAGACTTTTGACAAGTTAAGTATGAATACACAAATTGACTACATCCCTCTTTAATCCGGACCATCAAAAGATTTTCTTCAAATCTTGATACATTTTATTCGCTCCCGGATGAATACTTAAGTTACTTCGGTGTCCTTCTTCCAATATCATCTTTTTCAACTCCGCATCACCGGGGATACAAATACGACCACGGAATCTCAAAACTCCAAAATTATCAACCTTGAAATCCTCATTCTCATTCATCATCAAATCAACGAACTTCAAATCCAACTTTTGCTTTTCACATACGGTTGCAAGAAAATCATTTGTAACATGTAGCATACCAAGTCTCACACTTCTCGGTGTCATTTTACAAACTAAACTCAAGTCTCTAAAATTCTCCAAAAGTTCCCATTCTCTCATCATCAATGAAGACATATGTAACAACTTTCGACTCAAAGCATCGGCCACCACGTTTGCCTTACTCGGATGGTAATTAAAACCAAAATCATAATCCTTCAAAAACTCTAACCACCTTCTTTGTCTCATGTTCAATTCTTTTTGATCAAATAAATATTTCAAGCTCTTGTGATCACTAAAAACTTCAAATCTTGCACCATAAAGATAGTGCCTCCAAAATTTCAAAACAAACACCATGGCCGCTAACTCCAAGTCATGTGTAGGATAATTATTTTCATGAACTCTCAATTGTCTTGAATCCTATGCCACAACTTTTCCATCTTGCATCAAAACACCACCTAACCCAGTCAATGAAGCATCACAATAAACCACAAATGGTTTCGTCGGATTTGGCAAAATCAAGATCGGAGTCATTGTCAACCTTCTTTTTAGCTCAATGAAACTTTTTTCACAATGAATATCCCAAATGAAAGTCTTTCCTTTTCAAGTCAATTGCGTTAACGGAAGTGCAAACTTTGAAAATCCCTCAATATACCTCCGATAATAACCCGCCAGGCCTAAAAAGCTTCGAATCTCCGTAACCGATCTAGGAGCCTCCCATTGCATCACTGCATCATTCTTGGGTGGATCAACACTAATACCACTACCGAAAATAACATGTCCAAGAAAACTTACTTCCAACAACCAAAATTCACATTTCGACAACTTAGCATACAATTGTTTCTCTTTCAAAATTTGTAACACAATCCTCAAATGCTCTTCATGCTCCTCTTGAGACTTAGAGTAAATCAAAATATCGTCGATGAACACAACCACAAAACGATCTAACTATTCATGGAAAATACGATTCATGTATTCCATAAATTTGTCCTACCCATTCAGTTTTTTTTTAATATTGTTGTTACGTCACTAACCATTATTCAAAAGTTACAAAATAAATAGAGAAATATGTTTGTTGTCTGTTGTGCAGGTTGGTTACCAAAGTTTCGGGGAGGCTATCGAGTCTGGAGTGTGGGAAGTGATGGGCAAGGATCCAATGAGTTTGACCTAATCATGGTCAAACAAAATTGGTACTCCATTATTAGGTTTCTAAGTTATACAAGTCATCATTGTATTATGGTTAGAAAATCATCATAATCTAGGGTTATGGGCGGTGCGTTGAGGTTCTTATTGCAAATCATTCTCTTGAGGCTCTATTTAGAATCCTAGTATTTTTATTTTCTTCAAGTAGTTCCATGACCTCATTGTGGTCCAAACTTGCAAAAGAAATGAAAATTTGTTTCATTGAAAGTTTGTTTGAGGCATGGTTATTTTGGTACAAGGAAAACATTTGAATCCAATTTAAAAGCCTAAGAGAGTGCGGATCCATCCGGTGATTTCTCTTTCAAGATATTGTCATCATGTCACAATTCAAGGTGCAATTAAAGTTCAAGAAGTGTGGTTGAGTCTGTAAAGAAAAGGGAATCATGGTACATGATAAAGGTTTTAATGGATTAATAATGTTCAAAGTGCTACTCCTTGGGGCAATTTGAGAATTGAACCCAGGGTATTTGTCAATATAGATGGATGTGCATTGGATGTTAATGAGAGAATAGCATTCCATAACTCAATTACTATCAAATACATGTTTTGAGCTTTAAAGAATTACATATATATGGTACATGGTGAGTTTCGAAGGACATGGGTTTTTTAAAGACTCGATTAACAATTTCACAACCATCTGTGTGGGCCAGGATTTAGGTTCAATGCCATTTCATGTTAGCATGCAAAAATGTCTCAACACTTAGTCAGGCTTGTACCAAAAATGGAATTACATTTTCTTAATTCCAAGGACCTAACACTAAACAAACACCAATACTACCAACTGTTATGATCACCATGCTGCCAAGACTGCTATCCAGCCAGCCTTCCTGCATTTCCTCATGCGACATCTAACCAAAGACGAAGTCCGCACCTGTAAAACATGAATCAGATTATGTAATGGTCAATAAGCAATTGGTACATATTGTCTTGAAGTTAAGCATGAGCATTAAGTTTCAAAGCCATCGGCAATACAGGGTTACAATAAGAGAGAATACAAAGGATATGGCCTCCTTTTCCTACCTCATCAAACATCTTCATGTCATGATGAAAAAGCTCATGTTGAATCCAAAACCGTCCTATTCTCTTTACCTACAACATTCAGGAACACATTAGTTCATATTTTTGATTCAAAGGTCTTAAGTAAGAGTTTCTTTTTCAAGGCAATTCTGAGATTATGTGTTATTTGAAGACAAGATTGCCAAAATCAAAATTCATCCAAATTCAAACTGAATAAAAAAAGAGATTAGAATTGGTTTAAACAAGATTACATGTGGAACAATTGCCAATATTACCAAGTTAGGGGAGCCTAAAAGATTGAAAATAATGATGGGATCAAGGACCCCCAGGACTTGTGACTGACCATGTCATCCTTCATGCTGACCATGTTTTCTTTTCGATCTTTCCAAGTCTTCATGCCCACTCTTCCAAGCCTTCATGAGCCAGACCACCTTCGTGCTTCACCGAGTTGCTATCCTGCATTAGTACACAAGATTTCTGACTCTATATTTCTATCATGCTTCATGGTATTGAGATTTCGTAGCAAACCTGCAATGGATACTCCAATATATCTGCCAAGCAAGGAAAATAAGAGTAGTCCTACAAATACCTCAACAACATGTCAAATAACAAGTAACATCAAGCAATAGCGCGACCATGTTTTCAGGGTAATACAAAAACAGGGTTTACAAAGATTCATCAATAAAAGTTCACCTTCAAGCCAAAATCTTGTTTCCAGCCAAGGGATACAAAGTGGATTGAAGAGTACAAAATAAAAGCAGAAGAGAAAAGCTTCATGAGCAGTGTTACAATTCCTGCGTTTTAAAGAAAAAACCAATGGAGCTATAGGCAAGAAACAGCAGACCGAGACACGAGGTATATGTAAAAATTAGATTTCAGTTTTGTTGTTAATGTTATCTAGTTTTATCACAATGTTACCTGCTTAAAAGAATTAAGCACACGTTGCTTTAGTTCCAAGTAACTCTCGAGGTTGTCTTGCACATCATCCAAACTTCATGTCATCTCCCAAGTTGTGTCAAGCCTCCATCCAAATCTTTCTATGTTTTTCCATCTATAGCCTTTGTCTCCAACCTGCAAGAGACATTAATAAACATCTGATTTATGGAGCACCATTGTGGTTCACATTCTTCTCATGGTAGGATGCAGCACAGACACTGACTGATACATTGTGCAAAGAGCTTGACTGATACATTGTGCAAAAGCTTGGCAAGAATGACCTTACACAAAATGCAAAGGTTGACACTAGCTTACAGTCACGATGGAAATTCCCCAAGCTCAGGTGCCATCATCTCCAACCCGTAAAGGATAGTAACCAATGCAATATTCATAAGCCACCAAAAATAGCGTGAAAAATCATCATGGAGTCGTAGAAGGTGTTAAGATGGAACCACATAGCAGTGGAAAGTAAAAATTACAAGCAGTAAAAAATTTGTGACCAAATTCACAATTGCACCTCTTCTGGAAGGTCACTACAGACAAACACAAGCAAATTTCATGACTCACACAATGGTCCCCACACCATTTCACATCAAATTTGTTTCTAACGGATTTCACTCACACACATCACTCACGAATATTCCAAACTCACACGTACCACTACATCAGATTTTCCCCTATAAAAGCAATCATTATCAATCATTGAGGGGACCTGAAAACTGAAAAACCCTAGAGGCTAAGCAGAAATGGCAGAAGAACAATTGAAAAACCTACTCACTAAAAGGCTCGGAATTCATCAATAAAAAACTCCTTAGAACCTCATAGTGAAGCTCTAAGGAAGTTTGAGCCAGAACCTCATCAACAGAAGTAATCAACGGAAAACAACAACAAGCAATAACAACACAGCAAAGCAAAACAACATTGAAAAACATACAACAACAATAACAAACGAAAAGAAGAAGAAGTTTAAAGAAGAAGAAGAAGAAGAGCATAAAGCGGAGCAAACAAGAGGAGAAGATTCAGAGGAGCACCTGATTCTCAGAGGATCGTTCTTCGAGGGTTAACATTCTCCTTTCCTCGCTTCTATCTTCTTTAAATCTCATTGATATTTGCTTTATCGTGTTTTTCTTTGACGTGTTTGAAATTCGTTTTTCGTGTATTGCTTCTGAAACCCTCGATCCCTTTGCGTGACTGTGTTTTTGAAAAATCAGACTTCAGATTTGTGCTTAGAATAAAAAATAAATAGGGGTTTGTATTTAGCATTATGGGTTTGGTGGTGGTGAACTGCCAGAGAAGACGGTGGCGCCGCCATGGCCACCGGCCTTCTCCGATGACTTTTAGGGTTCCGGCGATTGTTAAAATTCAGAGAGAGAGAGAGAGACATTAGTGAGAGGCTTCATATATGAGAGAGTGACATTGAAGTTTTGTACGTTTGTGTTTTAAAAGGGGATTTTGTTTATCATATTATGACCAATGGCTGGCCTTTAGCGATAGTGACAGGTGTCTCTCCCTTTGACACTTGTCACCGGTAGATAGACCCAAAGTGTTTTATCCAGGTGATTCCATATTGATCCCGTGTGCATTCATCCCTACATCCTACCATGTATCCTCACATTTGCGCCTTAGATCTAGGTCAAAGTTGTTATTTTTATGATAATCAAATGTTCCAGATTCTTCCTTGAGTCAACTTTGTTGACTGATTTCCTTATAATGCACCCTCACTTCGAATAGGCTTTTAAGCTTTTGGGCCCAGCGAATTTTTTATTGGCACTCTCTGTCTGTCTTTTTAAAACCAGCCAATTTGTTATTTTAATTTATTTTGTTTTGTTTTTTCTTTTATTTAAAAATTCTATAAAAAAAACAAAAAACATTTTTATTAATTAAATATTTTAAATAATTTTATTTAATCCAATTAATTAATGTATTAATTAATTATATTAAATAGTTAAATTTAATTAATTAATTCTCTTTTGATATTAAAAAAAACTCAAGAAAATATTTTCTAAATTAGTTTTGTGCAAATTTTAATTGCTTTCTTATCGTTTGACCAATTTCTATCTTTGAATATCCAACATAAAAAAACATTTTTGCTAATTAATTATCTTAAATAGTTTTATTTAATTTGATTAATTAATGTGTTAATTAATCTAATTAAATATTTCTATTTAATTTGATTAATTATTCTTTCTTCATTGTTCGATTTTATTTGTGTGATGAATGTTTGTGTATGCTCGATCCTTCTTGCTTGTGATATGATGATATGCTTACTTGTGTGATTTACTTTTACATTTTTGATGGTAAATTGCTAAGCAAAAAAAAACGAACGCACACTGAGACTAATCATTTCAAAGATAAACGAAATCTTTGGTCCAACGCCAAGTAAATATCCATACGCACTTCACTTCATAAACACACATAAGTCGATCATTCTCTGATCGCCATCCGCACGAACTTTGCATTTCACACTTTTTCTCAACCTTTTTCAACTTAACGAATACACGTATCATGCTTGTTTTCCATAACTAGTCTTTAGCTTAGTTTCTCAATCTTGCGAGTCGAGCGCATTGTGCCTCGCTAACAAACCAGATAAATAAACCTCCATTTGCATTTACCTTTATTGAGCGCATTGTGCCTCACAAATGACCTAAAAACCAAAATGTTACTTTTAGATCCAAACCCTTGATCCAACATCAAGCGGTCTTAGGAAATAAAACACTCTGATTATTTCGTCGCCGGACTCTGGTCCGGATCGAGTGGAATAAACTACCCATAGTCTTTAGTGCAATTCGACTTTTAAATCCTTTCATCGAAGAAAGGTAATAAAACGAACTCCAATCACCCGAAGTTGGCCGAACTACGAAGCTCTTACTTTCCCATTGCACAAGGGAATACGTAGGCACGAGGATCTCAATCCTTGTCGAGCCCCTAGGATCAATAAACCACTTAATTTAGCAAGTAATACATAAGCATACACATCCCTTCGCGCGTGACAACTTAGATGGTTCCCATCGAGTACGATGGATGTAGGGGGTGATAATACCTTCCCCTTACATAACCGACTTCTGGACCCCGATAATGGTTTGAGACTACCTTGTCTTATCCCTTCTTGGTTGTTTTATCTATATTTACCATTTCCCTCTTTGGGAATAAACAAAATTAGGTGGCTACTCTCATGTCAGCCCAGCCGCGACCGCGTTCGCGAGGATCATATTTTTTTAGGTATGATAGCTGGCGACTCTGCTGGGGACTAGTTAACCCCTATGCAAGTCAAGCCTAGTCTAGGTTTCCGTGTTTGTTTGGATGTTTTCTTATGTGTTACTTGCTTATTTTATCGCTTTCCATATTTATATTGGGGCTCTGTGGTACTTTGAAACGATACTTTGATTGCAAAAAAGAAACTTGAGTGAAAAGATCTATACACGGGCTTATGAGTACAAACATTAGGAGAGGTTGTGTAGTATTGGCTCTCGAGAGAAATGCTCTTGTAGACGGTTGATACGAAGACCTCGTTTGGAGTATATTCTAGTGCGAATACTGACGACCGTTATATTGATTGCATGGAAGATCAGTGTTTTCATTAGGATCATCGACTCTAAGGACCTTAGAACCTTAAACTTTTAGGCTCAAGCATAAGGTTGATGGTCGCGTAGTATGAGGCACCGAGGGGTTACTCTTGTGTAGTTTGATATGAATACCTCACTCATAATAGATTGTCTCAATGGAGTTGACTGATTGTCGAATTATCGACATGTCCAGCAAACAGTTGAGACAAGTCCATAACTCTGAAACTTTTGTTTGAAACCACATGTTGATGGTTGCGTAGTATGGGGCACCGAGAGGTTGCTCTCATGTAGTTTGATACGAAAACCTCTCCCAAACTAGATTCATATGGGGGAGTCAATCAACTGTCATATTTATGGCGTGTCTGATGAACATCCATATGGATTGTTAACTTCGGGGATTCTTTAAAACTTTAGAGCCTACCTGGTGAGATCATTGTAAGGAGAGCAGTCAAAATATCTTTCATTTGTATCGTCCGGTGATGATCGTTTGGATCCACTCATTCATAAATGCATTCATTCATACATAAAAAAATAGCAAAGCTCTTAATTTCTTATATTTGTTGCAGATAAAATCATTTGCCAAAGCAATCATGATTTGCAATCTTCCTGAAAAGAGTATTTTCACTTTCAAGAACAAATAACCCCAAGCTGGATTTTGAAGACTCGAGAAATTATTTTTGTAGTTTGGATGTTGATTTCAAAAGACTCAAAATTATTTGTACTTGAATTTGAAATCAATGAAAAGAAAAGCTTATGTCTAATATGTGCTTCTATGTTTCTTCATTATGATTGCAATGTTAAATGCTTAATATTTTGGCTAATAAATAATGAGATAACTAAGGGCTTTGTAAATAAACATACATTCATACATATCATTTCCCATAACAACTCATAATAAAAACCTTTCCTCCATAAACAGCCATTTGACTTCTCGACACTGGTGGTAATTCTAATCAGAGGACTGATGGAACGTTTGAGGCAAGATCAAGACATGATGAAGAGAAGCATGGATCGCATGAAGGGAAAAGTGGACCAGATTCTTGAAACTATCACAACTTTGGTAAGATAGGAAGGACTTCAACAAGCGGTAGCAAGCTGGAATGTTACTCCTACATTTCCTTCCGCTCCCCAGTCTTCATTGGTCAACCCACTACATGAGGGTCTTTCCAGATATCATCAGAGGCCAATACTTGTTCCACAACCAAGGTTGAAGAAACCAGCGAATGATCAATACCTTATCAAGGGTAGACCTCGAGTTGTTCGAGAGAGGAAGTTTGTGTTGGTGTAAGCCCTAGAGGCCAATACTTTTTGGTACTTGTATCGGATTATTCGTTTAATAATAAAAGGCATTTCTTTATTATGTTTGTCTTTCAGAATAATAAAGTCCCTAGAATAGTTAGTCTGTTTAATGAAATGTTAAGTGTGACTTAATCATGAGATCCCATTAAACATAAAGACATTATTCTTAAAATATCCGTAGTCAAGCTTTATTGCAAAGTGGGATAACATTAAAGCATTGAGACTATTATGAAGATAGACTGATGATCACATCTCATGGATCATGGATAAAGGGTTATCAAGTCTTGACATAGGTATAAATATTAGGAGTAATATTTATACCGGATTGACCCGCTATGAGAATACTACATAGTATGTTATGCAAAGTGTCATAAGTTATTCTCATGGTGATAATGGTGTATTACCACCCTTCGACCTGAAACCACTATGGACCCTAGATGTAGAGTCGGGTGCTTTATTGCTGATCAAACATTATCCGTAACTGGATGATCATAAAGACAGTTGATGGGCACTCCACGAAGCATGCTGAGGGACATGAGTGTCCTAGATGGAATTTGCCAATCCTGCATAACAGGAGAAATGTCTAAGGGCCCAATATTGAACTGGACAAGGATGACACAGTGTATGCCTTGTGTTCAATATAGACATAGGGGCAAAAGGGTAATTGTACAAACATATATTATCACGAAAAAGGTTTTGTCAGATCACATGACATTTTCGTGACTTGGGTAGCAGTGATGTGTTGCTAGATACCGCTCACTGTTTATTATGTTAAATATATAATTTAATATAATTACCAACGTTACGAAATCCTACAGGGTCACACACATAAGGACAGTTTGATGAGAGATAGAGAAATCAAAGGAACACCGTAAGGTACGGTGCACTTAAGTGAAAAATAGAAATTCGGATAATATAATAATAATTATTGTTATTTTATAATGGTTATAAAATAATAATAAAATAAATATATTTATTATAATAATAATATATAATATTATTATGGATCATGTGAATTGGGTTTTTAGCCCGCAGCCCACAAGAGAGTCTATAAAAGGAACCCTTGTGATGAAGCTTTTACTTGATGCAATTTCGTTTTTGATTCTCACTCAAATAATTCCGTTCGTAAGCAGCTAGCACTGTGACCGGAAGCTGTTCGTGTGGACTGAGTAGAGGCGTTGCACTTCATCAACGCTTGTGATCGTTGCATCAAAGATCTGAATCGCCACAAAGAGGTAACGATTCTATCACTGACCATGCTCATTCGTAAGGATCACTAAAGGAAAATTTTTGTTTTCCGCTGCGTTTAGATCGCAATTTTCCTTCAGTGGTATCAGAGCCACTTACGAAACCATGGATCTGATAGCTGTTAAATTTCCGTTTTTTTTTCTGTATTTGATTCGATTAAAACACAGAACGAATTTAACAATAAACGATTAATTAAATTTGGCATCTGTTGTGTACGATTTGGATGATTGATGTTGATTATGCTTCGGAATCCGACATTAGTATGGTGAAGTTGTGCGATACATTGATCATCCATAGGTTACACAATTAGATCGATCACTTTTATATAAGATATAAGAAATTCTGATGCAAAGATGGTATATGGGATATACTGTTTTGATTTCATCCATTCAATCACATAAGGATTGTAATTCTTTTGAAAGATCATCATTTTCATTCGCTTCGGAATCCGACGTTAGTATGGTGAAGCAATGACATGTTGATCTATCATATTGAGTTATCAATCGAGTTGTGTTTGACGGCATGAAATTGTTGCATTAGGATTAATGGCAGTACAAGTGTTGTATTGCCGCAGACTTTTCCGGTTGGGGTTGTAAATGCACAAAAGTTGTGCAGGAACCACCGTCCGCTGACCGGGCAGCGGAACCCCCGGCTAAGTCTGCAAAGTGTGATCAATCAGCCGAAATTTAATTTAGTTTATTTAATTATCGGAATTTTAAACTAATAATAAAAGTGTGTTTATTATTATTTATTTGTGGTGATCAGTTATGGCCTTAGTTTATCCTTTATTATTGTTTTGGGATTTTTAAATACGGCCTGCGAGTCGTGCCTCTCTCTCAATCTCTTTATGTAACTTCTTTTCTCATCTCACTCCCTCGTATGTAAAACGAGTATTCTTATATGTAATGTAATATTATGTTATGAAGAAAAAGGAAGTATTCAATATTAAAGGAGGATAACCTTGGAGATCATGCTTGGAGAAACTTAGATCGTTATTAGGTTAGCTTAGGTTCTCTCATTGGCTTGAGAGAACAATTGCGTTAGGGGCCATAATTGTATCTTTTTATATGTATGTTGATGCATGTAATTGTATGTTGATGCATGTGAGAGACGTTTTGCATGTTAAGCCGGTGAGATCAAACTAATAACAAATTCCCTCAAAATTAAATATTAAGTTTATGCTTTCCAATTTTTAGCACTCATCAAGACTAGTATCGAGCATTGTAGGTTTCGCCTACGCGAGGTGCATGTTCTATATTAGTAAGGTGTGATGGGATAATTGTAATATCCAATTGCTAAAACAATGGGTCAAACTTAACTAAACAAATTATAATAAGATTATACATGTTTAGAAGCAAGAATTGGGAATGATTCATGTGATGGATCAGAATAAGGAGTTATTCACCCAATTGAAAATATTCGAGAGTTGTATGAGATACAATTGGAAGGAGTTCCTACCTAAATAACTTAGTTTTGTGTAATCAGCCTAACGCTGACTTAAAACAAAGTGAAACATGGATCTCGACCCACTAGAAAGTCTTCCAACGGGATTTTCCGAATCAAATGATGAGGGTCATTTGTTTTGAATAAAATAGTGGGAGCATATTTGATTAAAGGCCTAATTAAATATGTTGTTTTAATGATACTTATATTTTCATATTTCTCTTGTAGATTACCATGACAACAAACACATCGAACAATATTTTGCGATCCATCCTAGATAAGGAAAAATTGTCTGGGACAAATTTCCTGGATTGGCACCGTAATCCGAGGATTGTCCTCAAGCACGATAAGAAGCTGTATGTCTTGGAGACACCAGTTCCTGAGGAGGAACCTCCTAGTTCTGCATCAAAGGCAGAAAGAGATGCTTATAAGAAGCATTTCGATGATGCCAATGAAACCGCTTGCCTCATGCTTGCTACCATGAACTCTGAGTTGCAAAAGCAACACGAGAACATGTCTGCGTTCGATATGATCGGACATCTGAAAATGCTTTATCAAGAGCAAGCAAGAAATGAGAGGTTTCAGGTTTCAAAGTCCCTTTTTAACAGCAAGTTAGCTGAGGGAGCCCCTGTAAGTCCCCATGTACTCAAGATGATTGGGTATGTGGAGAACCTTGACAGATTAGGGTTTCCCCTTGGAAAAGAACTTGCGATTGATCTGATCTTGCAATCGTTGCCAGAGAGCTTCAGTCAGTTTGTCCTGAATTTCAATATGAATGACTTGGACAAAAGCCTTCCAGAACTGCTAGGCATGTTGAGAACTGCTGAGCAGAATATGAAGACAAAAGGGAAATCTATTCTGATGGTCAGTAATGGAAAGAAACAGAACAAGAGGCCCATCAAACAGGGTGGTAGAGGGAAAGGCAAGGAAGTTGCCAAACCCAAACCCACTCCTCCTGTTTTGAAGCCTAGTGGAGGAATAGCAAAGGAGGGCACTTGCTTCCATTGCGGTAAGACCGGACATTGGAAGAGAAATTGCCCAAAGTACCTGGAAGATAAGAAAAATGGAGTAGAGACTTCAAATTCAGGTATTTTTGTTATTGAAATTAATTTATCTACTTCTGCATCATGGGTATTAGATACTGGATGCGGTTCTCACATTTGTACTAATGTGCAGGGGCTAAAAAGGAGTAGAGATTTGGCAAAAGGTGAAGTTGACCTACGAGTTGGCAATGGAGCAAAGGTTGCTGCTTTAGCTGTAGGAACTTATGTTTTAACTTTACCTAGTGGTTTAATAATTCAGTTAGAGAACTGTTATTATGTACCTGCAATTAGCAGGAATATTATTTCCGTTTCTTGTTTGGACAAGTTTGGTTTTTCATTCATAATAAAGAACAATTGTTGCTCCATTTATTTGAATGATATATTCTATGCTACTGCAAAAATGAATAATGGACTATATGTCCTTGATCTTGAAATGCCAATTTATAACATTAATACTAAAAGGTTGAAACCTAATGAGTTGAATCCAACTTACCTTTGGCACTGTCGATTAGGCCACATAAATGAGAAACGCATTTCCAAACTCCATAAAGATGGACTCTTGGACTCTTTTGATTATGAATCATATGACACATGCAGATCTTGTTTAATTGGAAAGATGACAAAGTCCCCATTCACAGGAAAAGGTGAAAGGGCTAATGATCTTTTGGCACTCATACATACTGATGTATGTGGACCACTGAACATACCAGCCAGAGGAGGTTTTCAGTACTTCATCACTTTCACTGATGACTTCAGTAGATACGGATATGTGTATTTAATGAAACACAAATCTGAGTCCTTTGAAAAGTTAAAGGAATTCAAGAATGAAGTACAAAACCAACTAGGGAAGAATATTAAAGTTCTTCGATCAGATCGAGGCGGTGAATATTTAAGCCTAGAATTTGATGACCATCTAAAAGAGTATGGGATTCTATCCCAACTTACTCCTCCTGGAACACCACAATGGAATGGTGTATCTGAGAGAAGAAATCGAACCTTGTTAGACATGGTCCGATCCATGATGAGTCACGCCGATCTTCCAAACTCCTTTTGGGGACATGCATTATTAACAGCAGCTTACACACTTAACCGTGTTCCATCCAAAAAGGTTGATAAGACACCATATGAGATATGGAGTGGTAAGAAACCACATATGTCTTACATGAAGATTTGGGGTTGCGAAGTTTACGTCAAACGACAAATTTCAACCAAGCTTGAGCCCAAATCTGACAAATGCTTATTTGTGGGATATCCTAAAGAAACAAGAGGATATTACTTCTACAATCCTTCTGAGGGCAAAGTGTTTGTCGCTCGAACTGGAGTCTTTCTGGAAAGGGATTTTATTTCCAAAGGAAACAGTGGGAGGAAAATAGAGCTTGAAGAAATTCAAGAATCACAAAACATTGAAACACCTATGGAGGAACTAGAGCAGGAAACACAAGTAGTTGTGGAAGAGCAACCTGCTCAAGTAGAACAAGACCAGCGTAGGTCAAGCAGGACACGTCACCAACCTGAGAGATATGGATATCTCATAAGTGATCAGGGTGATGTATTACTCATGGATCAAGATGAGCCTGTGACCTACAAAGAGGCCATAACTGGTCCTGAGTCTGAGAAGTGGCTAGAAGCCATGAAATCTGAAATGGATTCCATGTACACAAACCAGGTTTGGACCTTGGTAGAACCTCCTATAGGAGTTAACCCTATAGGATGCAAGTGGGTCTTCAAGAAAAAGACTGACATGGATGGTAAGGTACATACCTATAAAGCAAGACTGGTTGCAAAAGGCTATAAACAAATTCATGGGGTTGACTATGATGAAACCTTTTCACCAGTTGCAATGCTTAAATCTGTTCGGATTTTACTTGCCATCGCTGCATATCATGATTATGAAATATGGCAGATGGATGTCAAAATTGCTTTCCTTAATGGGAATCTTCTTGAGGATGTGTACATGACACAACCTGAAGGATTTGACATACCACAAGATGCCCAAAAGATATGCAAGTTACAGCGATCAATCTATGGATTGAAGCAAGCTTCCAGAAGCTGGAATCTTCGTTTTGATGAAACCATAAAACAATATGGATTCATCAAAAATGAAGATGAACCTTGTGTCTACAAGAAGGTTAGTGGGAGCATGATCGTGTTTCTGGTATTATATGTAGATGACATATTACTCATTGGAAACGATGTCCCTACCTTGCAACAAGTGAAGACTTGGTTAGGGAATTGTTTTTCTATGAAAGACCTAGGTGAAGCAGCCTATATATTAGGAATTAGGATCTATAGAGATAGATCACAAAAACTGCTTGGCCTAAGTCAGAGTACATACATAGATAAAGTGTTGAGACGCTTTAATATGCATGATTCCAAGAAAGGATTCATACCTATGCAACATGGTCTGTGTTTATCAAAAACACAATCCCCTTCAACTAAGGAAGAAAGGGATCGCATGAATAAGATTCCATATGCATCTGCAATAGGATCTATCATGTATGCCATGTTATGTACTCGACCAGATGTCTCGTATACATTAAGTGCAACGAGTAGGTACCAATCTGATCCCGGTGATGCTCACTGGGTAGCTGTCAAGAATATCCTTAAGTACTTGAGAAGGACTAAGGATTCATTCTTGATATATGGAGGTCAGGAAGAGCTTGATGTAATTGGTTACACTGATGCTAGCTTCCAGACAGATAAGGATGATTTTAGATCACAATCTGGTTATGTGTTCTGTCTCAATGGTGGCGCTGTGAGCTGGAAAAGTTCAAAGCAGGAAACAGTTGCTGATTCTACAACTGAGGCCGAGTATATTGCTGCCTCAAATGCAGCAAAGGAAGCTGTTTGGATCAAGAAGTTCATTAGTGAACTTGGCATAGTCCCTAGCATTGTGGATCCCATTGGTTTATATTGTGATAACAATGGTGCTATCGCACAAGCTAAGGAGCCTAGATCTCACCAACGATCCAAACACATACTTAGGCGTTATCACCTCATTCGAGAGATAATCGATCGGGGAGATGTGAAGATATGCAGAGTACCTACACTTGACAATATCGCTGACCCATTAACAAAGCCTCTTGCGCAACAGAAGCATGATGGTCATACTAGATCTATGGGTATTAAGGGTATGCCTAATTGGCTCTAGTGCTAGTGGGAGATTGTTGGTGTAAGCCCTAGAGGCCAATACTTTTTGGTACTTGTATCGGATTATTCGTTTAATAATAAAAGGCATTTCTTTATTATGTTTGTCTTTCAGAATAATAAAGTCCCTAGAATAGTTAGTCTGTTTAATGAAATGTTAAGTGTGACTTAATCATGAGATCCCATTAAACATAAAGACATTATTCTTAAAATATCTGTAGTCAAGCTTTATTGCAAAGTGGGATAACATTAAAGCATTGAGACTATTATGAAGATAGACTGATGATCACATCTCATGGATCATGGATAAAGGGTTATCAAGTCTTGACATAGGTATAAATATTAGGAGTAATATTTATACCAGATTGACCCGCTATGAGAATACTACATAGTATGTTATGCAAAGTGTCATAAGTTATTCTCATGGTGATAATGGTGTATTACCACCCTTCGACCTGAAACCACTATGGACCCTAGATGTAGAGTCGGGTGCTTTATTGCTGATCAAACATTATCCGTAACTGGATGATCATAAAGACAGTTGATGGGCACTCCACGAAGCATGCTGAGGGACATGAGTGTCCTAGATGGAATTTGCCAATCCTGCATAACAGGAGAAATGTCTAAGGGCCCAATATTGAACTGGACAAGGATGACACAGTGTATGCCTTGTGTTCAATATAGACATAGGGGCAAAAGGGTAATTGTACAAACATATATTATCACGAAAAAGGTTTTGTCAGATCACATGACATTTTCGTGACTTGGGTAGCAGTGATGTGTTGCTAGATACCGCTCACTGTTTATTATGTTAAATATATAATTTAATATAATTACCAACGTTACGAAATCCTACAGGGTCACACACATAAGGACAGTTTGATGAGAGATAGAGAAATCAAAGGAACACCGTAAGGTACGGTGCACTTAAGTGAAAAATAGAAATTCGGATAATATAATAATAATTATTGTTATTTTATAATGGTTATAAAATAATAATAAAATAAATATATTTATTATAATAATAATATATAATATTATTATGGATCATGTGAATTGGGTTTTTAGCCCGCAGCCCACAAGAGAGTCTATAAAAGGAACCCTTGTGATGAAGCTTTTACTTGATGCAATTTCGTTTTTGATTCTCACTCAAATAATTCCGTTCGTAAGCAGCTAGCACTGTGACCGGAAGCTGTTCGTGTGGACTGAGTAGAGGCGTTGCACTTCATCAACGCTTGTGATCGTTGCATCAAAGATCTGAATCGCCACAAAGAGGTAACGATTCTATCACTGACCATGCTCATTCGTAAGGATCACTAAAGGAAAATTTTTGTTTTCCGCTGCGTTTAGATCGCAATTTTCCTTCAGTTTGTTCAACTTTAACCAATACCAATGTCATACAGTGAATTGCTTCCGCAACTTGTTCAAAAGTCATTGGTATTTCCTCAAAATATTAATTCAGTGGTGTATCCAAGCTTGCATGAGTACAACCAAAGCGTAAAGTGTGATTTCCATGTAGGGTCGTCAGGGCATACTACTGAAGATTGCAAAATCCTTAAGTATAAGGTGAAGGAGCTAATTGATAACAAAGTGCTGATGTTCAAAAGAAATGGTTCAAGGGTACATATCCTGATTAATATGCCATGCAATGCCCAAATTTAGGAAAAGAATCCGGAGTATGGTAGAGGGCAATCATCTGATGCAAAGCCTCCTAGAAGGGTCACACAACCAATGCCTATTGTGATTCCTTACCAATAAGGAAAATTGGCCACTCCTACTCAAGACCATGGAAAGCAAAGCCAGTGCTATCAGCAAATAGGGTTGGAAAAGTCTCAGTTTATTCTTGTTCCCATTCCTATACCATGTGCACAACTGATGTCTTACTTGATACATAATTCTTTGGTGGTGCCTATATCCCTCTGATCGCCTCGTACCCGTTTTCCACCTGGATATGATCCTAATGCACAATGTGAATACCATAAAGGGGCGATGGGGCACTATATTGAAAGTTATTGGTCATTCAAGAACAAAGTTCAAGAGCTAGTCAACAACAAACGCCTAGTATTCGAAGAGGATAATCCAGATGTTGAATGTGGATACCATACTGGAGCCTTGGGGCATGCTGCCAATGAATGTGAAGACTTTCGAAACAAATTGCGAAAGTTGGTCAACAAGGAAGATCCTAGGATGAATGGTTCGATTCAAAGGCCTGGTAAAGAGAAGATGCACAAGCCTCTTAGCCCGCTCAAAATTTTGTACCACAAAGAAAAGGTCATGCCAATGACAGGTGATATGTTTTCCCTCTCTGGCAAGAATGTGGATGCCACCACCCATGCAGTTGAAGAATTGGGAAAGGAGACTGAAAAGGTTGTATCTTGTGAATATGTTACAAGAAGAGACTTTGAAAGTGATTTTATCGATTCTGACGATGATATCAATCTTTGGGTTGGAAAAATGTCAACCAATGATGTTATGGCAGAAAAGTATTCTCATGATGCACAAACAAGACCTTATGGTCCCTTTGCTTCTCGACAACCATCATTGTCAGCGCATCACCATCCTTCTGGATGATTGGCAAAGCCTAAAATACCAAACCATAAACCATGGATTGCTCCCTATGCGAATCAACAATACCCATGCAGGTCAAATGCTTTGAATCAACAAGCTTATGGATCTCCACATCAGATAGCATTTCCTCCATATGGTCAATATCCTACAACCAACCATGGATCTTCTCAACGGTCATGTCAACGTCAGAATGCTCCACGCCAACACTCTCAACAAAGGCCAAGAAAGCAAAAAAGGAATTTCACTCCACTACTGATAACGAGAAATCGTATCACATTATTACTATGTTTTTAGTCTGTTTTATCGTACATTGATCCTTTTAACTCCCGATTGTTCGAGTTTTTTATATCACATTGCAGGTATAACATGTCTAGAGCCAAATTATGAGAAAAAGATCAAATGAACCAAATCTAGCATGAAAAGAAGATCAAGAGATAAATTCTGCTAAAGTCTGCATTTTTTGTTGCTCTCACGGTCGTCACAACTGACTCACGACCGTGACGCGCTATTTAGAGGTCTCACGATCGTCACAATATTATCACGATCGTGACGCGCTTATTTGAAGAAAACTGACCGTTACATCATGTCACGAACGTGACAAGGAAAGTTTATTTAATTTATTTGAAGATATTTATGAAGACGTGCAACGAGTCTTCAAAGACTCCTACTTTTCCTCAACTGAAGCAATACCCAGTACGCCATTCTCCTGGATTCTCTCAAAACAGAACGAAGCCCACGCCCCAACTCATTCAAACCGCCAAAATCATCTTCTATAAATACCCAAAGAACAAATGAAAAAGTACAGAGTTTAGTTTTGAATTTTTACGCGGAAGCTCTGCCGTTTTTTCTTTGAACCCATTTATTTTCCAGCTTTTGTTCTTGCTGTGTCTACCTTTTTATTTCCAACCCATTTAATAACAATTTCCAACATTAGGAAATTGTTATTTCAATTAAATTTCTTTTTAGCCTCAGAACTTGTTATTTTATTTCGATTTCGATTCCGACACTCCGAGCTTGCCAATTTGTGGAAGAAGGAGTCTAAGAATTAAATTGTTCAGGCTTTTGTTTTGCAATTTATATTGAATTTATTTATTTATTTATGTTAAGTTTCTATTATTATTATATAATGCATGCTTTAATATTTGTTTATTTCATTTTGTATCTGTCTGTTGATATAATAAAAATGAGTAGCTAAATTAATTAGTCGGTATGTAATAAACCAAACCAAAACGGACAATTCGAATCTAAGCTAAAAATAATTAAGAACTTATATTCTGGCTGTGGCTTTTTATAATTAAAATCAATCTTTTTGTTACGAGAGTAAGAAAAGTGAAATAGGTTAGGTCGAGACCACGAGAGTGTGAGATTTTAACCGGATAGCTAAAGTTAGGCATTCGATTTAAATACAGCGAGAGCGCTTTAAAACGAATTAGACTTATTAAGTTTTCAAAAATTATTTTCTAAACACTTATGGGCTAGCGAGAGCAGGCATAGGGCTTTAGGAGTAAGATCTGAGATAAGACCACGAGAGTGTGAGTCGAGGGTTTTTAAACTGGTAATCTCTACAGAATTATTTAAGTGAACCATCTTTATAAGCTTAGGTTAGATTGACCCGCATAGGTTAATATAATTACATACCGACCGCCTTCTCATTATTTCCTTAACTAAGTTTAATTCCCGTTTTTAATCCTTAAAACCATAATCGTGACAAATTTTCGCCTTAGCTAAACTAGCAGACCTTCTAGCACTAGAGTGATTACAAAGTCCCTGTGGGTTCGACAATATTTTATATTACTTCGATAGGCTGTGCGCTTGCAGTTCAGATACCGCTAGACATATCGCGTCTTCGCCCCATCAAGTTTTTGGCGCCGTTGCCGGGGACCTTGATTTAGTCACTAGTGCACTATTAGAGTAGCACTGTCTAGACTAAGGTAACAACTTATTTTCCCTAATCTAATTTACCGAGTGTATGCCAAGTACTCGCTCTCAAGGCGAAGACTTGCAACCTCCAGTCCTAGAATTATAACGCTTCTTACATTTAAGAAGACGAATATTCGAATACCAACGAAAATACAACATTCCAGATCTTCAAGTTGATCCACTTAAACCAGTTGGAACATCGAAGGACGCAGAAATGGCTGAAGAACCAAATCATCCACTAAAGTATTACGCTAGTCCTTCACAAGCTGAGCCGCATTCCAGCATTGCTGCGCCGGCTATCAACCGAAACGATTTCGAATTGAAACCTTCGCTGATATCAGCCGCGCAACAAAACCAATTCGCCGGAAATCCTACCGAGGATCCGAACCTTCATCTTTTGATATTTGTGCAGTACGCAGATACTGTAAAAGCTAATGGAGTTACCCAAGAAGCAATTAGATTACGCCTTTTTCCTTTCTCACTTCGAGACAGAGCGAGAGCCTGGCTTCAATCTCTACCCTCGAATTCAGTAACTACGTGGGAGGAACTAAAGAGAGTCTTCTTGACAAGATATTTCCCACCTAGCAAGACAGCTATGCTAAGAGCTCAAATCAACGGATTTAAGCAAAAGGAAAACGAGTCACTTTTCGAAGCTTGGGAACGATACAAAGATATGCTAATACTTTGTCCACATCATGGATTAGTAGAATGGATGGTCATCCATACTTTCTACAATGGACTCTTGTACAACACAAGAATGACGATTGACGCTGCCGCAGGTGGCGCACTAATGGACAAAGAATATAATGATGCTTATGTACTTATCGAGAGTATGGCTCAAAATCATTACCAATGGGGAAGCGAGAGAGTCGCAACTGAGAAACCTACAAAAGGAGGTATGTACGAAGTGAGTAGTATGGACCAAGTCAATGCAAAGTTTGACCAACTTAATCAAAAGATCGACAACTTGGCCGTAACACCAACAACCACCGTGGCTGCGGTAACACCTAACTGTGAGTTATGTGGAGTTCCAGGACATGTTGTCCCTGATTGTCAACTATTAGCAGGAATTCCCACAGATCAAGTGAATTATGCTCAAGGAAACCCGTACTCGAACACATACAACCCAGGTTGGAAGAATCATCTGAACTTCTCTTATAAGAATAACAATGCTTTATACGCACCAGGACAAGCACCAGCTACACCACCAGGATATCAAAAGACTGCTCCTAATGTCCCTAGAAAATCAAACTTTGAGTTAATGATGGAGAACTTCATAGCTACCCAATCTCAAACAAACAAGGAATTTTTAAACCAAAACATACACACTAGCGAGCAGATTAAACAATTAGTAAGCAAGGTAGATGCGTTAGCTACACATAACAAAATGCTTGAAACTCAGATTTCACAAGTAGCTCAACAACAAGCACCTACCGCTGCACCAGCTGGAGTATATCCTGGACAACCTCAACCTAATCCAAAAGGACAGGCCAATGATGTGATACTAAGAAGTGGCAAGGAACTTGACGGACCTGCCGATCCAAGACTTGACAATCCAGCCATGTACCAAAAGCAAGATAAGCCGACTGAAAAGGAGAATGAACCAGAAGAAAAGGAAGATAATAATCAAGAGGCAGTGGAGAAAGAGAAGCCTTATGTGCCTCCACCACCTTATAAACCACCAATTCCGTACCCTCAGAGATTAACCAATTCCAAGACGATGGGCCAGTTTAAGAAATTTGTTGAACTTCTGAAACAATTGAATATTACTATTTCGTTTACAGAAGCTATCACTCAAATGCCCTCATATGCTAAATTTCTAAAGGAAATCTTATCCAATAAGAAGAAGATAGAGGATAACGGAACCGTTACACTTACTGCTGAGTGTAGCGCAATAATTCAAAACAATATGCCTCCTAAGTTAAAAGATCCAGGTAGTTTCTCTATACCCTGTGTAATTGGAAAATTCGTCATTGACAAAGCTCTATGCGATTTAGGAGCCAGTATCAGTGTTATGCCCTTAACAATTTGCAAAAGGCTAGACATGGGAGACCTAAGCCCAACTAAAATGTATGTTCAACTAGCCGACCGTTCTATTAAATATCCTGTAGGCATACTAGAAAATGTCCCAGTACGGATAGGTCAGTTCTACATTCCTACTGATTTTATAATCATGGACATCTCTGAAGACTCCACTACTCCTATCATACTAGGAAGACCATTTTTAGCTACCGCCGGAGCTATTATAGATGTAAAGAAAGGAAAGCTAACCTTTGAAGTAGGTGAAGAGAAAGTTGAATTTATTTTAACATAATTCTTACAATCACCAGCTATAGAGGACACATGCTATTTATTGGATGTCATTGACGAGTGTGTAAGAGAGAAGGAAATGAAAGAAACTACTTATTCTGAAATTATAAAAATTCAAATCCCTCCGATTTTCGAAGATGACAATTGGCGTGAACCGTATCAGGATGATAGTCTAAGCGAAAGTTTAGCACTTACACCAGATCCCATGCCAAGTAAGAAGAAACCTACATTAGAGTTAAAAACCTTACCTAAGAACCTAAGATACGAATTCCTAGACACTGAATGTACGCGACCAGTTATAATCAATTCCAGTTTAGGAACAATCGAAATGAAGAAACTTTTAGATGTCTTAAAGAAATACCCAACTGCATTAGGATATAACATATTTGATCTCAAAGGAATATGTCCTTCAATCTGTATGCATCGTATTATGCTAGAAGAAGATTGCAAAACCTCCAGAGAATCTCAAAGAAGAATTAACCCAATCCTTAGCACTGTAGTAAAGGAAGAAGTTAAGAAACTACTAGACGCTGGAATAATATATCCAATCTCTGATAGTCAATGGGTTAGTCCAGTACATGTAGTACCAAAGAAAGGAGGTATCACTGTTGTGAAAAACGCTAAAGGCGAATCGATATCACAAAGAGTAGTGACCGGACATAGAGTATGCATCGATTATCGAAAACTAAACAAAGCCACTCGGAAAGATCATTTCCCACTACCTTTTATAGATCAAATGTTAGAACGATTAGCCAAACACTCGTACTTCTGTTATCTTGATGGTTACTCAGGATTTTTCCAAATCCCTATCCACCCAGATGATCAAGGGAAGACTACATTCACATGTCCTTATGGAACGTTCGCTTATAGACGAATGCCCTTTGAATTATGTAACGCTTCTGCAACCTTTCAAAGATGTATGATGTCAATCTTCGCAGATTTCATAGATAACATCATGGAAGTGTTCATGGACGACTTCTTCGTATGCGGGCAAAGTTTTGAAGGATGTCTATCAAATTTAGAAATGGTGTTAGAAAGATGTGTAAAAGTAAACCTCGTGCTTAACTGGGAAAAATGCCATTTTATGGTCAGAGAAGGAATCGTACTAGGACACGTTATATCTGATAAGGGAATTGAAGTTGATAAAGCTAAGATAGAAGTCATAAAAGATCTTCAACCCCCTAAGACCATTCGAGAAATACGAAGCTTTTTAGGACACGCTGGTTTCTACCGACGATTCATCAAAGATTTCTCGAAAATCACTAAACCTCTTACCGGTTTATTAATGAAAGACGTTGAGTTCATATTCGATAAAGATTGTCTTAAAGCATTCGAAACTCTAAAAACAACCCTCATCACCGCACCAATCATGCAACCACCTGACTGGAGATTACCTTTCGAAATCATGTGCGATGCGAGTGACTATGCTGTAGGCGCAGTTCTAGGACAAAGGAAGGACAAGAAACTTCACGCAATTTACTATGCCAGTAGAACTTTAGATTCTGCTCAATTAAACTACGCCACTACTGAAAAAGAATTGTTAGCAGTTGTCTTTGCGCTTGATAAATTCCGTTCCTACCTAGTGGGAGCAAAAATAATCATCTACACAGACCACGCTGCTATCAGATATCTATTAACCAAGAAAGATGCTAAACCAAGACTCTTGAGATGGATCTTACTCTTACAAGAGTTTGATCTTGAAATCAAAGATAAGAAAGGTACTGAAAACGTCGTAGCGGACCATTTATCTAGAATAGAAGGTATTAAACCCGAACAAGTGCCAATTAACGACGATTTTCCGTATGAACAGCTGATAGCACAAATAGGAAGCGACCCAGCTCAGTTAGACATAGATGAACCAAAAACCGTGGAAACAATCCAAACAACCGTAGGACTGCCATGGTACGCTGACATTGTCAACTACTTAGCTGCAGGAGCACTTCCACCGGACTTAACCTATCAGCAGAAAAAGAAATTCTTCCACAATCTCAAGTATTACTATTGGGACGAACCATTATTGTTTAAAAGAGGACCTGACGGAATCTTCCGCCGGTGTATTCCCGAAGAAGAAATAGAAGATGTCATTGCTCACTGTCATTCATCTCCTTATGGTGGACATGCAAGCACTTCCAAGACTTGTGCAAAAATCTTACAAGCCGGCCTATTTTGGCCTAATCTGTGGAAAGATGTCCACATTGCTGTTATAAATTGCGATCGGTGTCAACACACCGGTAATATTTCAAGAAGAGATGAAATGCCTCAAAGAGGAATATTAGAAGTAGAAGTCTTTGACGTCTGGGGAATAGATTTCATGGGACCATTCCCATCATCTTTCGGTAATAAGTACATACTCGTAGCTGTCGATTATGTTTCTAAATGGATCGAGGCTATAGCTTCTCCTACAAATGAAACACGAGTAGTAATTAAGCTTTTCAAGAATATAATCTTTCCAAGATTTGGTGTGCCTAGACTTGTCATTAGTGACGGTGGCTCGCATTTCATTTCGAAAATATTTGACAAATTACTATCTAAGTATGGAGTCAGACATCGTGTAGCAACACCGTATCATCCACAAATAAGTGGACAGGTCGAAGTCTCAAACAGAGAAATAAAACAAATTCTAGAAAAGACTGTCGCCATATCTAGGAAAGATTGATCATCTAAACTTAATGAATCTTTATGGGCTTATAGGACAGCCTACAAGACACCCATAGGAACTACACCCTTCAACCTAGTGTATGGGAAGGTTTGTCATCTCCCGGTAGAACTAGAACACAAAGCATATTGGGCGATTAAAACACTCAATATAAACTACAATGTTGCTGGAGAAAAGCGAATCCTCGACATTAATGAATTAGAAGAATTAAGGTTAGACGCTTATGAGAATGCTAAGATATATAAAGAAAGAACTAAGCGATGGCACGATAAGCGCCTACCTAGGAAAGAATTTAGTGTGGGAGACGTTGTACTCCTCTTCAATTCAAGACTTAGGCTCTTTCCTGGAAAACTAAAATATAGATGGTCAAGACCCTTTGAAATAACTAGAGTGTTCCCGAGCGGAGCAATAGAAATTAAGGGTAGGAATAGTGAACCGTTCACAGTAAACGGACAACGCTTAAAACATTACCATAATATTGAAAATAGAGATTATGTGAATAGTCTAAAACTTTTAGAGTTGTCCACTAACTTCCCTGATTAATCTATCCCTGAGCACTACGTCAGGCTTATGACGATAAAAACAACGCTTAGTGGGAGGCAACCCATTTTATCATTTTATTGTTTTATTTCATTTTTATTATTATTGACTTTATGTATGTATCTATTTCTTTATTTACTTTATTTTTAATTTTCATTTTCTAAATCACTTTTAAATTTACTTTGCTACAGATTTTCTAAAGTCTTTTCTACCTTCCTTTCCCCCCCTGATTTGTTTCCTCCACTTTAACACTAACTATGGCTAACAAACCAATAAACTTTATGGAAACCATATTTAGAGGTAGAAACCAAAGAAGGAAATTTGAGGAATTATCACAGAGACAAATGGATTTGACTCTGTACTATGATGAACAGACTATGGAAACTTTAGGTATAAATGATAGCATCCTATACCTATTTAACCAGCTTGGATGGGAGAACGCTCTCATAAAACATAAGTTTGTAACTTACCGCGAGCTCACCCTTGAGTTTTTAAGCTCCTTAGTTTACTTACCTGAGCGCGGATTTGGATTAAGAAAAGGATTTATTAGTTTCCGACTATTCGGTATCGAATATGTCTATAACCATAAGGAACTAGCTGACCTACTAGGATTCCCTAGCGGACCTTTTGTCTTTACTACCAACCAGGTAGAATTAATGGATATTGAGCTATATTTCTTTTGGGGAACTTTAACCGGAAACTACCACCCTGAGCCGGATAACATGAACAATGATGAAATACACAACCCAGCTATCCGCTATTTTCATAAAATCCTTGCCCACACCTTCTTTGGAAAGGAAGAGAACCTCACTGGAGTATCTAAAGATGAGATATTCATAATGTCCTGTTTGACCGATGGAAACCCCGTAAATGTTGTACCATTCATGATGCAAACCTTTACCCGCATCCAAGAGGAACCTGATCTACCGATATTGGTAGGAGGCCTGGTCACCATGATTGCTGATGCCCTCGGACTTAGATACCAGTTACACAAGTGCAACCGTTTAGGTACCATTCGCCCTATGAATCTGAACTTCTGCTTTAACCGCCAAATTATAAGAAACATAGGACAACCACCATACGAGTACCTAATTAGAAATGAAATCGTAACCCTGTTCACATTACCGAACCATGCTAAAGTCAGTGTTCACAATAGAGATAATTGGCTTTATGAGCTTACCCCTCATGACTATCCAACAACACCTGAAACACTACAATCCTACCAAATTAGGGATGACATGATGACTGATGTAGAAAGTGACCCTGAGACCCCTCCTGGTTACCATGACATCAACCACACTGATGAAGTTATTGAGACCCCTGAAATCAACCAAGTAGGATATGCTGACAGCTTAAAGAAAATTCTGACCACTCTTGAAGTATACCAAGCTGACATTAATGTTGTTAAGGATGAAGTTAAAAGCACGAGATTGGACATTATAGGCTTAACTGACATAACATGTGAACAATTCTATCATATAAACTCCGCACTTGAAGACTTGAAGAAGCAACTTTGATAATGCTGTAGTAATTTGATTTATCTTACTTTTTGCTTTTTGTTTCTAGTTAGTTTTGATATTTTGCAACATTTCATAGTTTATTTTTATCACTGTAATTTCTTTCTGTTATGTCAAAAACAAAGTACTTCCATTTATGCAATTTTCCATTCAATCTATTTACATGATTTTCATTATTTACTGATACTTTTAATTGCTGGATATTTTGTGAATTTTCGTGTGATGAAATCCAATGCTTATATATATATATATATTGATCCATTGTTATGTGTTATGTTGGAATTAAATATTGAAAGTGATAAGAATTACAATTGGATTGAACTGAGGTAACCATTTTGTGAAATTCCATATTTTGTGAACATCACGGTCGTCACCATCCCCTCACGATCGTAACGAGCAATTTAGCGCGTCACGACCGTAACACCCCCTCACGACCGTGACAATCCTAATTCACGACCTCTGAGTTACAGAGGCCGTTCTTCTTTGCAAACCCCACTTCTATTTTCACAAAATCTTCTAACCTCCCATTACCTTTTCTTCTCCCGTAACCACCCATTAATCTCCAATCAATCCCATTACTCCATTCCACCTTCTCATTTAACCCCAACTCCACACATTCCCTTCACTCCATTATAAACCAATCAATTTCTTCACATTTTCATCACCAAACCTCAAACACCTATCTCACGATAAACCTCATTTGCATGCAATGGCAAACATTCAGTTTAGAGAGGGAGAACAAGGAGAAGCACAGAGAGAGAAGTTTGAAAGGTTTCAAACCCGAGGCATCCAACCTACTCGGTATGTCGACCTCGACTGCCTGAGGGAGTTAGGATTGTTCGACGGAGTGAAGCTACTGCTTGAACAAGTTGGCTTGTGGGACTTATGCAGTCAACCGCAACCGACATTTGCAAACCTCACTTTGGAGTTTCTAAGTTCTTTTCAATATATCACACCTTCAGGATCAACGAACCAACTCATTGGCATCGCAAAATTCCGAATGCTTGGAAGAGAGTTCCAACTCACTCAAACCAGAGTCGCTGAACTGTTAGGCTTCAGTCACGGTGACGGTGCTCACCTTCGCGTGCTCGACAACTTTAATGAAGCAGCTTTCACTTTGTGGCACAACATCACAAACAGCCGTGCTTCCGCCTACCAAAGTCTCAACGCCACTCATATCCATAACCCAGCAATACGGTATTTTCATCGTATCATATGCAACACAATCTTTGCAAGAGAGAGCAACCATAAGCTCAATTCCAAAGAGCTCTTATTCTTGCATTGTGCCTTGAATGAAGAACGCATCAACGCCGCTCCGTTCCTTCTGGCCCACATTCAGTCTGTAGCGCAAAGAGGCGCCACTCCCTTCTACATTGGCGGGATTGTCACTTCCCTTGCTATACAGCTGGAGCTTGGTGACCACCTCTCTCATTTGCCTCATAGAGCACCGGAGCTGCTTACCAAGAACTACTGCAAGTCCGCTCACATGATCTCGCAGTGTGAGGATGGCAGGTTCAACCCTGTAATACAAGGCACCATCTATCATCATATCGTTTTGCCTTGCAGGAACCGCATTGATCCATCAAACAGAGCCAATTGGCTATCTGAGTTGTCGGATGCCACAGACCATGTTCCGATTATTGACGAGCAGCCTGATGCACCTGCGGACGAGATGCAGGATGCGATGGAAGCTGCTGAGCTAGTTCAGGACATCCCTGAGTCTTCCACCAGGCAGCCACCTTCAGCTGACATCACCCTTGAAGAAATCCTTCGTGCCATTCATCAGCAAAATCAGATGAATGCCGCACTTGAGCATAGGCAGAAAGAGTAGTACGATGCACTCCTTGCAACTGTTGTCAGTAACCAGAAAGCAACAGATGAAAAGCTAGGAGAGATTTTCAGCGAGTTGGAAGCTTTGCGGATAGACGTCACCGCTCTCACAGTCACTGGTTCTGATGAGGAAGCCACTCCTACCAGACGCTCCCGCACCAGAAGCCGAGACCGTGATCGTCAGCAGCATTAGATTATCTTTTTGTTTTTGTATTTCTGTTCTTGTAATGTATTTCCCCGCTATTATATCACAACATTGAGGACAATGTCTGATATAGTGTGGGAGAGGTACCTTTCCCTTTCCCGTTTTCCATTTCATTGTATTTCCCTTTCCGCATTTTCAATTAAACAAGTAATACTTATGCTATTTCTTAAGTTTCAATTCTTCCCCGCTTTATTTAGCCATACCGAAATTTTTTGCTTTATCTTCGCATTACTCGACTTACCTATGAAATCGTAGTTAGGAAGCTGAGAAAGATCCAACAAGATCAATACAATCTTGACACCTTAGACTTCCTACTTAAGCATTCCATTTCGATAATTGTTACGACTACACCTTAAGTCTTAGTTCTAAAGTAACCCCTAGTAGTTTATACTAGCAGTCAGCACCGTCTGGACACAAACCACGTGGGGAGCCGATGAACATAAGTGTTTGATGTCTAATCTATAAACGATCCTTCATATCTCGATGCCATAAAAAAGGAAATTGCACCAAAGTACACGGTCACATATAAGAGACGAGTAATAAAAGAAGGAGTCCATTGCTGGTTGGTTCAGAGGTACCTGGTTCTGAACTTGGTAGGGCGTGCTACGGCTCGATCCCCAACAACCTCCAATTTGGATAACATGTAAAGGGTTGCCACATTCGTGTACCAGACCCCGTGCTAATAAAGGATCAAAGTCACTAACCGGCTACTCCACTACGTGCGTGCTAAGACAAAGGGCTTAATGTGATTGCGCTAGAACGAAACCGGGTGAAATAAGAACGAAAGACTCTAGGTAGAATCATAACGAAATTTCTGAATGTTTCGTTTAAAGGGAAGTCGACGACTTAGCTTGTTGCTTGTGTCATTAGTGTATCGTTAGTGTTCTACTCTAGTATCGGTTTATCTAACTAAATGACTTCTCGTATGGTATATTATGTGTATGCGTCTGATGAAAATTGTCCGATCATTTTTCAATTGACTATTTGCTTGAGGACAAGCAAAGGTTTAAGTATGGGGGAGTTTGATAACGAGAAATCGTATCACATTATTACTATGTTTTTAGTCCGTTTTATCGTACATTGATCCTTTTAACTCCCGATTGTTCGAGTTTTTTATGTCACATTGCAGGTATAACATGTCTAGAGCCAAATTATGAGAAAAAGATCAAATGAACCAAATCTAGCATGAAAAGAAGATCAAGAGATAAATTCTGCTAAAGTCTGCATTTTTTGTTGCTCTCACGGTCGTCACAACTGACTCACGACCGTGACACGCTATTTAGAGGTCTCACGATCGTCACAACATTATCACGATCGTGACGCGCTTATTTGAAGAAAACTGACTGTTACATCATGTCACGAATGTGACAAGGAAAGTTTATTTAATTTATTTGAAGATATTTATGAAGACGTGCAACGAGTCTTCAAAGACTCCTACTTTTCCTCAACTGAAGCAATACCCAGTACGCCATTCTCCTGGATTCTCTCAAAACAGAACGAAGCCCACGCTCCAACTCATTCAAACTGCCAAAATCATCTTCTATAAATACCCAAAGAACAAATGAAAAAGTAAAGAGTTTAGTTTTGAATTTTTACGCGGAAGCTCTGCCGTTTTTTCTTTGAACCCATTTATTTTCCAGCTTTTGTTCTTGTTGTGTTTACCTTTTATTTCCAACCCATTTAATAACAATTTCCAACATTAGGAAATTGTTATTTCAATTAAATTTCTTTTTAGCCTCAGAACTTGTTATTTTATTTCGATTCCTATTCCGACACTCCGAGCTTGCCAATTTGTGGAAGAAGGAGTCTAAGAATTAAATTGTTTAGGTTTTTGTTTTGCAATTTATATTGAATTTATTTATTTATTTATGTTAAGTTTCTATTATTATTATATAATGCATGCTTTAATATTTGTTTATTTCATTTTGTATCTGTCTGTTGGTATAATAAAAATGAGTAGCTAAATTAATTAGTCGGTATGTAATAAACCAAACCAAAACGGACAAATCGAATCTAAGCTAAAAATAATTAAGAACTTATATTCTGGCTGTGGCTTTTTATAATTAAAATCATTTTTGTTACGAGAGTAAGAAAAGTGAAATAGGTTAGGTCGAGACCACGAGAGTGTGAGATTTTAACCGGATAGCTAAAGTTAGACATTCGATTTAAATACAGCGAGAGCGCTTTAAAACGAATTAGACTTATTAAGTTTTCAAAAATTATTTTCTAAACACTTATGGGCTAGCGAGAGCAGGCATAGGGCTTTAGGAGTAAGATCTGAGATAAGACCACGAGAGTGTGAGTCAAGGGTTTTTAAACTGGTAATCTCTACAGAATTATTTAAGTGAACCATCTTTATAAGCTTAGGTTAGATTGACCCGCATAGGTTAATATAATTACATACCGACCGCCTTCTCATTATTTCCTTAACTAAGTTTAATTCCCGTTTTTAATCCTTAAAACCATAATCGTGACAAATTTCCGCCTTAGCTAAACTAGCAGACCTTCTAGCACTAGAGTGATTACAAAGTCCCTGTGGGTTCGACAATCTTTTATATTACTTCGATAGGCTGTGCGCTTGCAGTTCAGATACCGCTAGACATATCGCGTCTTCGCCCCATCAACTACCAATGTTACGCAGTCGCATACTTCCATATTTGATCGATAATGGATGGGTAGAGCCAAAGAAATTGGATCTAGTGCCTCTTCCATACCCACCAAACTTTGATCCCAATGTTCGTTGTGGTTTTCACGCCAATGCACTTGATCATTCAACTTATGATTGCCAACAACTCAAGAATAGAATTCAAGAACTGATTGAGTCTAAGTTGATCTCATTTACGCCTCAAGACATGGAAATCAATATTCTTCCAATTGTTCATGTGGATGCATCAGACCAGGTTATGAAACCAGTTATTGTTGAGAGTAGTTATGAAGATAATTCTCATACAAATCAACGAACACGTAACAAAGGATTTCAAAGTCAGCATAAACCTCACAACAATTTGGAAAGAAAGAATGCTCATATTCGTCCAGTTCCTATGGCATACAATCAACTTTTCCATATATGACCCAGAACTCACTAGTGGATCCCAAACCTCTTAAGCCATTACCCAAGCCATACCCATCAGGGTACAATCCTCATGAGAGATGTGGATATCATGTTGGATCGTTGGGACACTCAACTGAAGACTGCAAAGCTTACAAAGCCAAAGTACAATTGTTGATGGACCAGGGGTGCATATCCTTTTCAGAAGGAAATTTGTTTATGCATGTCAAACTTCCTGGTTGATTGAGTTTGAAGACTCCAGAGAAATCTCCTAAAGCCCAGTTCCTCAACACTGACAGGCTATTTGTAGTTTCTTTTCTTTTAAGTGCTACGTGATTTAAATATTATTGTCTTTAATGGTAATATTAATGAAATGAACGTGCATGTTTTGAACTAATCCATTCATTCGTATTCATTCACTTTTTTTCTCACTTATCACAAAAAATAAAATAAAAATTGCACTTCACTCTCGTTAGCACATTGTTGTTTTAGCAAATATTTGAGGGAGGATGACGAAAACGAAATACCTATAATTGCTGATAACATGCTTTCGGAAATAACCTTGCTGCTGATGTACATGCATTGTTTCAAATCCCCAAACATTGGAGAGATAAGGAGTTAATCCATAGACAACCACTTCGAGCCTAGAAGTAGGAGTTTCTTTCGGATATTCAAAACCCTTACGCTTAACCCGGGGCAGGGTAGTGTTCAGTTAACCTGACTACAAATCCGAACTACAAGGTGAAATATCCTATCTGAGGATCCCTCCATGACCAAGGACTTGGCAGTCACAATCCTTCAAAAAAATAAATAGAAAAAGCCCGCTAAGTTAAACATCCAAAAAAGGAGACTTAGGCAAAAGTTAGGGCAATCCCGATGGACTAAAACCTTAACGGTCCATGCAAAAATTAGGGATCACAAGAGAAAAACAGTAGAAAGATGTCATCAAAATCCTCAGCAAAAACAAAATAAGTTGCAGTGACCATCCTATCCAAAACCAAAAGGGTCGCTAACATCCAAGAAAAATGAATAAGGAGACTGACATTTCAAGAAAGTCTTGAATCATCATCCTCAACCAATACACCTTCAAGTTCTCATAGGAGACAAATATGTGTGTCAAATTAGCTGAACGTATGACTGGAGAACATCACGAAGGTGGGTGGGTACTAATCAAAATTTGAGCTTATATCCTTTGTTTCATAACTGTGAACCAGACCACGATACAACCCTTGAAAGACCTAATTGAGGCTGGGTTTATTCTGAAAGCGTACTACAACAAGGTTGCGTAAGCTGGCTCCTAAAAGATTTGTTAATCTTCTCTTTGATGTTGCGGATAGCAAAAGTCGCCACCGACTTTTATTTTATCCAAGTGGAAAGGACATAAAAGAACAGGAAATACCTATTTTTAAAAGACTTGAGTTCGAGGGGTAGGTTATATAAAGGGAAGGTATTAGAACCCTTTATATCCATGGTTATCCATGTGCTCTTAGTTACTTAGCTCACTTTAATTATTTTTTAAAAGTGTAGTGTGTGATTAGACATTTTTTAAGAACTTTGTAATGATCCTCGTATGGATGTATACAAAGCCTTTATTTTGAAAATGTTTGAAAAATTGTGAGGTGTGAAAAGTATTTTAAAGGGTGTGAGCCAGTAACTTAGAGTTCCTACCCTAGACTAGTCTTTAATGTTCTTTTATATTCTTTTCAGGGTAAGATTGTCCCTATTATTAAGGAATAGGTAGTCATTACCTTGGATTTTGTTTAGGGACGAGCGTAGGATCATCGTATGGTCAATGAAGGCAATTGGAGGATATCTTTAGCAATTTGGGAGGGAATATCATCTTTTAATCTGAAGGGACAAGATCAATTAGGCAACACCGTAGGCAACATCGTAGGGACTTGATCTTTTAACCGAAGGAAGGGACATGGTGATTTATTTCCTGGAGGGACTTTGCTTAAGACACCCTACTTTCGAGGGACTTGACCATTGTATTGAAGGCAACCAAGAGGGATAACCCTAGGAGGTGCAGACATCGATCTTAGATTGACTTACATGTATGAGTGTTTATATTCAGGTATTTTTATCTTTTTAATTAGTTTTCTAAGTCCAGATTAATTTTCAGTTAATTCTTTTCACTCTCTATTTACTAACCACGCAATTAATATATTTACGAAAATAAAAGTGGAAATTAAATATCCTACGCTATTACATTGGGGGAGGGGTATACATTTTTGAGGGATTGCAAAAAATAAAATGTGAAAAGTAAAAACCTATTGAAATATTACATAGAAGGAACAATTACATAATCGAAGATACAAGCAAATATAAATTATAAGAAAATTGATATCTAAGAGAAGCAATTAATCGTTTTTAGAAAATCGGGATTTATTAGGGTTTTTAATAAAATTAAAGTTTATATAGATAAATATTAATCTAATTATTCATTAATTTACACATTTAATAAAAATTAATTTACAGAAGGAAAAAATCTTTTTTTTTAAACTAATTAATGAAATTAATTTTAAGAGAATATTTAAGGATTAATTAGTAAATTTATTAAGAAAAAGAAAGAAGTTTAATTAACTAATTTACAAATAATAATAATGAAGAAAAAAAACTAATTTATTATTTAAAAAAAAACATTATATGAGAGAAATATTTGAGAAAAAAAAGAATTTTTTTTGCTTATTTTTAAGAAGAAAAATTAACAGTGGTTAACTTAATTAGATTAATTATAATTAATTTCCTAATTAACCTAAGATAATATAATTAAGAAAATAAAACAAAAATAAGAAAAAGAAGAAACAAAACAAACGCATAAAAATTATGAGGGAGCCTGAGATCGAACCCATGCCCTCAAGCTCCCAACACACATGCTCCACCACCAGGCCACCTGCAACATTTTGAAATATAACGCAAAAGAAAAATATATAAAATAAAACATTTTTTGAATTTCATGAAACCGCGCCAAACACCTTCTTCTTCCTCCGTCCGTCTGGTAAGCCTTTAGTGACACTTGTCCGTTGTCGCACCTCGAAAAATACGATCCTAAAATAAAACAACAGAGTCGCCACCTAATTCTATTTATTCTACGAGAGAAAAGGGAGATATAGACACAACCTAAATAATGGATAAGAATGGTCAATGAAACCACTAATCTAAGTTCGGGAGTCAGTTACGCAAGGGGAAGGTATTAGGCACCCCTCACGTCCGTTGTAATCAACGGGAACCTCTTAGTCTAGTTTGCGCTCTAAATGTTAACTTGTTATTATTGTCTTCTTTTACTGATTAAAGATACTTAAGATTGCTTATTAAAGGGAAAAGAAAATTATTATTTATTACGGAGAAAGATTAAGTTTTTTATTATTGTGACGGAGAGATAGTTAATTTTTATTTATTGTGCTCGCGAAGGATTAAAATCCCCGTGCCTACGTATTCCCCTGTGCAATGGGAAAGTCAGAGCTTCGTAGTTCGTGCTACTACGATTTGTGTTTTTTAATTGAACGATTGTTTGAAAATGCATTCTACTGCTAAGCGTTGGCTTATCTGCTCACGATAGGAGGCTGAAGCGCTAGCTTGTTTGCAAGATAGAAATATCTAAACAATGTTGGTTTTGAGAAAAGATGTTTGATCTTTGTTAAGTGTTTTAAAACGAGAGGGAGAATGAACCACGCGTGGGGCTAGCCCGTGTTGCGGTTGCATTCAAGAACGTGCGGAGTGCGAGACTCCGGAGTTCAGTTACTCGCTAATTAATTATGAAAATGATTTGAATTGGTTGGTAAGTTTTAATTTGTACTTGAAAGAAAGAGACAAGTCGTCATCTTTAAGAGAAGTATCTCCCCTATTCCGCCACAAACATTTGAGAGATGAGAAATGGAAAGAAGCTTTAAACTTGGATATAAGATCGACAAGCAATGCCACATTCTTTCTTTGAAAATAAATAAAATCGGAAGAAGCTTTAACTTGGATATAAGATCGACAAGCAATGCCACGTTCTTCCTTTGAAAATAAATAATATCGGAAGAAGCTTTAACTTGGATATAAGATCGACAAGCAATGCCACGTTCTTCCTTTGAAAGTAATTGTTTTGTAAGATTTTTGTTTGTGTTTGTGGGGATAGGAGGAACAACTTTCCTATAGAGATGAATCATGCCTGATCCTTTAAGATTGTTGAATTGTTTTGAATACGAATGGTGATTGAACCAACGCGTGAGGTTAGCCCATTTGCGGTTCAATCCAGAACGTGCGGAATGCCAGACTCCGGGGTTCCTTTTTCGTACGATTAAATTAATTAAGGCGCGCAAAAAGGATTGTACAAATGGCGATCATAAGACCGACTTACGTGTGTGCAGTGTAGGCGAGAATTATTTACTTGGCATTGGACCAAGACTTAAATTAATTTGAAACAATTATTTTTTGATGTTTTAGAATCGATGCGATTTAACAACGAAGGATTGAACGAACAATACGCGTGAGGCTAGCTCAGTTGCAGTTCGTCCTAGAACGTGCGGAGTGCTAGACTCCGGAATTCTATTCCTTGTTAAGTTCATTAGTTCGAAAGTTTGATGAATATCACATTTTTGTTTTAGGTTTTTTAGGAGTTTAGAAACGACGGTGATGTACAAATAATCAGATAAACGGAAATGCGACATCCGGACTAAATTGAAACGGAAAAGAGATAAAATTAAGTGTTAATGATACCTAACGGAGAAGGTCCGTTGCCTCTTCAATGTGCGCAAGAGAAATCGAGAAATAATATCAAGTCCAGAACAGATTTCAACAGTCAAGTGCAAGTGCCAATATCTTGATGTCAAACAAAAGTCAAATGTGGGATTCCAGTATCCAGAATTAAAACAAAGAATTAGTCCATGCAAAACCAAAGCCTAAGAGAAATTTGCATCCAAAGGTCTCATTAATCCAGTAAGATTATGTATCAATTAGTCAGAAAGTCATCTCCATGCTTTATCCTTCATCATTAAAATAATCCTGCAAAACATCAGACAAAAACTAAAGCCAAGATCCGTAAAATTCTATTAAACCAAATTAACTAGAATTAAAATTTAAGCTAAAAAATCATAATCGAAGTTAACATAAAATCAAAATAAAAAAAATAAAAATCTAACCTAAGCTTATACAAGTATATTAACATTTAATTAAAATTCACATTAACCATTAAAATTAACAAAGAATTAACTGAATAAATATGAATCAATTGAAATGAAGGAGAGAGAAAAAAAAATTAGATGGCCGCTGGAGGTATATTGATGACCCAGGAGGATAGCAAGAGTGATTAGCATCAGCAACCCATAAATCACTAACAAGAAAGGCCCAAGCCCAAGCCTGATCCATGTTCAGAATCAAAAAACAGTATGACCTAAACAATGACCATCGCCCCTCACGTGCCTCTCACTGCGTGAATCTTCATCTCAAGTCATCAGCCACGAAAAGAAAAGAGCCGGAAAACTTAAATCACGCCGACGACACCACCAATAGCCCTTCGTTCTCCGCCGTCACGATCCCCTCTCTCTCTCCGCAGCGGTTTACTCAACGACTCACTCGCCTATGATAGCCTTACAGCTCGAAGGTTTCGATTCTCTCTCAGTTTGAGTTCACGGCGGCTTCAGGTGTTTCAACGCGGATAGTCTTGCGGCGGCGATGGAGTTGGGTGAATGATGGCCTAGGTTTCCATTGTTCAGGTTGAAGGGTTTCGCGGTTGGGGTTGCATTTTGTTGAGGTAGTGGTGGCCGGAAGTTAGGGCTTTGAGGAGATGGTGGTGGTGGTCGAATCTGTTTGAGGCTTTGAGGGAGGTTCGAGTTTTTTTGCGAGGGAGGTGCTTTAGCGAGATTTTCGGTGAAGGTTGTGTTTGGATGATGGCCGGCTGAGATGTTTATGGTGGAAGGAAAATCTGTTTTATGAAGAGCTTTGTTTTTTTGTTTCTGTGAAAAGGGTTGTAGTGGCAGTGATGTTTGAAGTGAAAGAGATGAGGGAGGAGGGAAGAGTCAGGAGGGAGATGGCAGTTTGAGTGTTTTCAAAATGTGTCTTTGTTGTTGATGTTATTGGTAAGGGAGGCCAATGAGAGGAAAGCCGAAGGGTCTTGGGCTGGTTTTGGTGAGTTTTTGGCTCGTTGTTGTTGTTATTGCTGTTTTTCCGTGGTCTCAGGATCTCATTCTTTCCTCTTTTTTCTAATGCGTGTTTGCTGATTTGTGTGTGAGAAGAGGTTAATGGCGTTTTCAGGTTTTGAAGTGTTCTTCCTGTTGGTTCTGTTTTGGATTTCCTGGTTTTTTTGCCTCTGCTTCTTTTATTTTTATTTTGGTTATGTCAGTTTTTACTGGGTTTTCTTGCAGGTGGAAGAAAGGTCCTCGTGAAGTGGAAGGTTCGTTCCCTCTTGAAAAGATTTTTTGGTCCTCCCCTGTCTCTTTATGGTGTATCCAGGAATTTGAGGTGAAGGAGGTTTGAGTTTTTCGAAGGGACATCTCCGTTCTGGATGTGTGCTGCTGTTTATTCGATGGAAGGTTCAGTCAGATGTGAAGGAGGTCCCCCCTCCTTTTTTATTATTTTCGATCGTGACTTCTGCTTTGTCGAGCTTCTCGGAGACAGGTAATGAGTTTCTCCTCTTGTTTTTGCAGTCAGTTGATGGGAGGGTTCATGAAGAAATGCCCTTTTGTTTATGGTCCCCTAGTGATCAAGGACCGAAAGACTCTGTTGTGGTTGATCCTGTCTCTGTTGTGCCTTTTCCACTATTTTCTGTTTTTTCAGGAAAAGTGTTTTTTTTGACCCCCCATTTTTCATTGCAGGTTCTGTTATCTTTTATGAAGAGATCCTCTCCAGATTTTCTTGACAGCCTTTTTTTAAACCCCTGCATAAACCTCTTGGTCCATGGTTAGATCCAAATGGGAAAAGGAAGGACCTAGGATACTCTGATGCTTGGAGGCTATCTGTGTACTTCAGCTTGCAAAAGTAGTAGGATTAAGATTGATGGAGAAAGCATGGGGAACCCAAAATAATAGAACCAAACTAAATCTAAAGACCATTTACATAAACTATATTCTATTTTTCTTATAAATAAATTAGACTGAAAATAAATTAGAGAAAAATAAACAATTAACTAATAATAAAACTAATCTCTAAAATAAATTGTAATTAAGTTAAATTGAAAAAATTAAATTAAATTAATTAACTAAATTGGGATTAATCCTAAATTAAAATTAAATTGGAAAATAGTTCTAAACAATCTAATATAAACTAAACTCACATTTTTTAAAATTAACTTAGAAATTAGTGTTAAAATTACAATTAAACTAAGTTAAACTCTAAAATAATCTAAAATAAATATTTAACTAAAAAAAAAATAAACATAATTAAATTACAAAGTATGACAAAATATTCTAACTAAAATTTTAAGATTGGATCAAATTCTAAAAGATCTATACAAAAATGATTAAAACACCAACAAACCTTCTTATTTAAAAGAAACAAATTCTAATAAATAAAAGATGACAATTGTGATGATGAAATGTATGATTAAATGAATGTTTTAACTTAAAAATGCAAAATAATCAATTTTCGATAAATCGACGGAACACGTCAAAAATGAACAAAAATTGAAAATTTCTGGTCAAAATTTAGGGTATGACATCCGTCACTAAAACTTGTAGTGACATATTTTTCCGTCACTAGAAACCCTGCGCAAATCAAACATTGAAAACACGATGAATAAATTAGTTTTAATGGTTCAAGTTAATTAATATGAGGTTCCTAAACATAAATAACTCATCAATTTCTCCAGAAATTGCTTGTATCATGCGCCCCCAAATCAAATCCTCAAGAACCCTAATTATGGTTACGTATCCATATGGCCCTGAATCTCCAAATTATTTGCTCAGAAACATTTCTTGTGACACCATAAACAACAAAAAACCATCAAATTTAGTTTATAACTAGTATAATTACAGAATTGAAAAAAAATATAAACCAAAAAATTTAGGTTAGAATGAATGGGCTTTTGGCAATGGGTGAAGTTACTTGATCATGAAGAAATCGTCTTACCAATTTTGTCCAAAAATCAAAGATCTTTGTGCCATAATGATCTTGTATGAATTTGGATAGTCTCAATCAACTTAAATGCCATATATTTGGTTCTAGAACAAATATTTGATCTAAAAAATGACTTTTTATATTTTATTTTTATTTAAATTGAATTTTAACAAATAAAATCCAAATAAATAAAAAATAAATTATAAAAATCAGAAGGATTGATTATTGGGTCGTGCATGGTCTTAACTTTGAGATTGGGTTGCAATTTGATGGGCCCATTTGGAAAATTTTGAAGTTTAGACCTTATTTGCTTCATACACCCCTTACAATTTTCCCAACTTTGACAAGGCACAACTCCCTCAATTTTAAGGCTATGAGAGTGATATTGGACTTTTTAGAAAGCTTAGAGAGTCCTCTAACAAACCTCTTTTATCTCATGTCCATATCGTTTACCATTTTCAAATTATTCTCTTTGGAAAAAGTTGACTTTTGTTGACTTTTGAAATGACTTATAATGTCTTAGCCCATACCTTCCAAATGAAGCATTTTTAGGCTTGGCTTGTGAGACACAAAGATGTAAATAATTCAATTTCTTTCAAAATGAGATTTGGATTGGAAATTTTTGATGAAGTACGTGAAAGTTATGGATGGTCAAAGTTCAGTTGACTTTTCCTATGAAAATCCTAATTTAGAAACTCCTGATTCTTGATGATCTGAAATTTACTTGATGAATCATGATTAAACCTTGATCAAATGATGAATTTTACTTCATAACCTCGATGTTGGCAAAAAATCTTGAATTTTGACTTTAATTTGACCATAGTTGACCTCAGTTTGACTTTTTAACCAACTTGACTGATTTTTGAATACTTGAACATTTGACTGGTCAAACTTATTGGGAAAGCCCTGAAACTTGACATGGGGATTCTTGAAAACATTTGGGATGTTATGAATCTCGCTTGAGGCCTTGGAAGTCTATCTAGCTTAGAGAAATTCAAAACCCTAGTTTTGGATCCATTGTTCAAGATGAGGCTTTGTCTGATGAAACCTCCAATCCATTTGACCAATTGTGAACCTTGAGAGAAATATTGGTACACATTGCTTTGATTTTAGGAGGGAAAATTTTGGGGTACAACATCTGCCCCTGTTCAATTTTCTGAAACATGAGGAGTTAGATTGGTATGCACGCCATTCGTGACTGAAAGGTTGAAGGGGATTGAACACAAAAGCCCAAAAATTTGCACTCGTCGGTGCGTAGAATGATAAGATTGGTTGGTTGTATTGCTTGAATGGGCTTATAGATGACATTCGGAGAAAAGATTGTATTGCTTTAATGGGCTTAAAGATGCCCTTCAGAGAACAATTCTTCAAATATACTTCTTGGAGAACAAAGTAGCCCAAAGTATGAAGATATAGATTTTGAGAATATAAAACAAACCAATGTATGATGATATACTTTTGGGAAGATAAACAACAGCCCCAAGGTAATGATATGGCTTTTTGGGAAGATAAACAACGGCCAAAGGTGTGATGATATAGCTTGTGAGAAGATAAAACAAACGGCTCAAGGTGTGATGATATGGCTTTTGGGAAGATAAACAACGACCCAAGGTGTGATGATATAGCTTTTGGGAAGATAAAAAACGGCCCAAGGTAATGATATGGCTTTTTGGGAAGATAAACAACGACCCAAGGTAATGATATGGCTTTTGGGAAGATAAACAACGGCCCAAGGTAATGATGTGACTTTTGGGAAGATAAACAACGGCCCAAGGTAATGATATGGCTTTTGGGAAGATAAACAACGACCCAAGGTAATGATATGGATTTTGGGAAGATAAACAATGGCCCAAGGTAATGATATGGCTTTTTGGGAAGATAAACAACGGCCCAAGGTAATGATATAGCTTTCAGGAGGATAAACAATGGCCCAAAGTAATGATATAGATTTTGGGAGGATAAACAACGTCCCGGGGTATAAGTTGTTGATGAAGTTTGTCTGCTGGGGAATTAACCTGAAAAACAAGGTTAGTTCTATGCAAATATCATGATGTATATAACATTTTGCAAAATAACACTTCATGATAATGTTGTATGCGTATGCGTATGATATGATATGATATGATATGATATGATATGATATGATATGATATGATATGATATGATATGATATGATGTAGTATGAAGCGTATAAGTAGCTTCGTAGAACAACTGCTGGTTGGGGCAAATAAATCTCGATTCGTTGTTGAGGAATATGAAGACTTCATTCCCGTCTTGTTTAGGGATATCGTACTCAGAACATCCCATTTTTCGTTTGTCGTACTTCTTATTGAAGGATTAAATTCCTGAATATCCTGACCGAGGATAAAAGAGATGGACATAGATTCGGGGGACTTATTTGGTTAAGTATCAATTCTTCGGAGGATATGAAACTGCTTGAAGACTTCGTAGAGTTTGAAGTATAAGATATTACTTGAAGTATTCTGTAAGAATATCCGTAAAGATTACTCTGTGGGGATGAACCGGCGAAGATTCGTTGAATTCCTACCTCCGTTCATTCTTAGTAAATGTTATTATTGTTTTTTATGCATTTATGGTAAACATAAATCATATTCAAAAACATATATACATTCAAACATAACCAACGAACATTTCTCGCTTTAGTAAAAGGGAAGAGTAAACCTGAATAAAGGGGAAAAGTAAACCTGAATACGAAAAATGGAATTTTATTTATTTAGAAAGTGGCCTAAAACAGGCGATTTTTAACATGGAGACGGAAATCCTAGTAAGAGGAATTCGTCGAAGAATTTTTTACAAAAACAAGGAAAAATAGCTATGTGTAAATAATCCTATTGAGTTTCAACTCCTCTTGCCATTATCTTCAAGTATCTCATCTTTAGCTGTCGGAAAAGAAACGATTAGACTGATTTGTATCTGTTGAATTTAACATAGATAACACAACTAGTAGAGGTTACATGGGTGATCCAACGAGACATAGTCATACGCTTTAATCCCTAACTTTTGCCTGGATTTCCTTTTCAGGTTTTCAATCCACCGGGATACCCATTTTTGCCCAAGCCGCCTTTTCAGGTTTTCGACTTGCCGGGTGTACATTCTTTTATATATATCCCTAATTTTCCCCCGAACCTTTTTGGTTTTCCGGGATGCCCTTATTTTTTCCTAGGCCAGTCAACCTAGCGGGTCTCTTTTTATGCGTAGTATTTTTTAGCTATGTCTGCGTTCACAGGCTATGGAAATCTTCACCATCCATGGTGGTGAGCATCCTGGCACCCCCAGAAAATTCTCTCTTAACAACAAATGGCCCTTTATAGGTGGGGGTCCATTTGCCTCTGGGATCACCCTGTGGTAATATGATACGCTTGATCACCAAATCACCAACCTGATATACTTGTTGTTTAACTTTTTTATTGAAGACTTTGATCATACGTTTTTGATACATCTGACCATGACAAACAGTTGCTAGTTTTTTCTCATCAATCAAGTTTATCTGGTCAAGTCGAGTCTGAATCCATTCATCTTCATCCAAGCCTGTATCCTTCATGATTCTTAATGAAGGAATATGAACTTCAATGGGTAAAACTGCTTTCATACCATAGATAAGGGAAAATGGGGTTGCCCCTGTTGAAGTACGTATTGTGGTACGATAACCATGAAGAGCAAATGGTAACATCTCATGCCAATCCTTATACGTAACTGTCATTTTTTGCAAGATTTTCTTAATATTCTTATTTGCGGCTTCCATTGCGCCATTCATCTTTGGATGATATGGAGAAGAATTGTGATGCTTAATCTTGAACTGCGTGCAGAGGTCAGTAATCATAATATTGTTCAAATTAGTACCATTATTTGTGATAATCCTTTCAGGGATGCCATACCTACATATAAGATTATACTTGATGAATCGAGCCACAACATTTTTGGTAACAGAAGCAAATGAAGCTGCCTCTACCCATTTTGTAAAGTAATCAATAGCAACAAGGATGAAACGATGCCCATTGGAAGTTGTAGGTTTGATCTCACCAATCATATCAATGCCCCACATGGTAAAAGGCCAAGGAGCAGTCAGAACATTTAACGAAACTAAAGGCACATGAACTTTATCAATATAAATCTGGCATTTGTGACAAGTTTTGGAGTGTTGATAGCAATCAGATTCCATGGTAGACCAATAATAACCTGCTTTCAGAATCTTCTTAGCCATAGTATGTCCACTAGAATGAGTACAAAAGATCCCATCATGCATTTCCTCCATAATCTATGTTGCTTCTTTCTTATCCATACAGCGAAGCAAAGTTGAATCATGATTGCGCTTGTACAAAATTCCATTACTCAGGAAAAACTTGGCAGAAAATCTCCTCAGAAACTTCTTATCATTGACAGATGCCCCTTCAGGGAATTCTTGAGATTCAAGATACCTTTTCACTTCATAGAACCAAGGCTTTTCCTCTACTTCTTCAGTACCCACCTCATTGCAGTATGCAGGTTTATCAAATCGATCAATAGTAGTTTTGGGAGCTTCATCATCCCAACAGATTTCAAACATAGATGCCATGGTGGCTAACGCGTCTGCCAACTGATTCTCTTCTCGTGGGATATATCCAAAGGTGATCTCTTCAAAGTACGGGATCAAAGACAACACATGCTCTCTGTAAGGGATGAGATTTGGATGCTTGGTGTTCCAATATCCTTTAACTTGACTAACTACCAGGGCTGAATCTCCATACACATTCAAAAACTGAATCTGCATCTCAATGGAAGCCTTAATACCCATATGCATGCTTCATACTCAGCCATATTATTAGTACAATTAAAACAAAGTCTTGAAGTAATTGGTGTATAATAACCTTTAGGAGAGATAATCACAACACCAACACCATTACCAAGCGCATTAGAAGCTCAATCAAAAACCATAGTCCATCGGGATCCTTGTCCATGTCCTTCATATTGTCTAGGTTCTTCAGTAACAATCATAATATCCTCATCCAGAAATTCAAAGTTCATAGACTGATAATTATCCACTGCTTGATGAGCCAAATGATCAACTACTACACTTCCTTTAATTGCCTTCTGAGTAGTATACTGTATGTCATATTCTATCAAGATCATTTTCCATCTTGCTATTCATTTGGAGAGAGCAGATTTCTCAAATATGTACTTGATTGGATCCATTTTTGAAATCAATAAAGTGGTATGAGTCAACATATATTATCTTAGTCGGCGAGCAGCCCATGCCAAAGCGCAACAAGTTTTCTCGAGCAATGAGTATCTTGTTTCACAGTCGGTAAAGTTTTTACTAAGGTAGTATATTGCTTACTCTTTTCGACCAGACTCATCATGTTGCCTCAACACACACCCCATTAAGTTATCCAATACTGTCAGGTACATAATCAAGGGTCTTTCTTCAACTGGTGGCATCAATATTGGGGGTTCCTGTAGGTACTTCTTGATCTCATCAAAAGCTACCTGGCATTCGTCATTCCATTCCATTACTTGATCTTTCTTCAACAACTTGAAGATTGGATCACAAGTAGCAGTTAACTGGAAAATATATCTTGCAATGTAATTTAGACGTCCCAAGAAACCTATAACTTCTTTCTCAATACGGGGAGCAGGCATCTCTTGTATAGCTTTTACCTTTGCAGGATCAACTTCAATATCCTTACCACTGACAATGAAACCCAAAAGTTTACCAGATCTAACTCCAAAGGTACACTTGTTTGGATTTAATCTCAACTTGTATTTCTTTAACCTTTCAAACAACTTGTGTAGATGATCAAGATGTTCTTCTTCAGTCTGAGATCTGGCTATCATATCATACACATATACCTCTATCTCATGATGGATCATATCATGGAACAAAGCCATCATAAGACGCTGATATGTTGTCCCAGCATTCTTCAAACTAAATGGCATCACCTTATAACATAAAGTGTCCCATTGTGTAACAAATGTAGTCTTCTCCATATCTTCAGGTGCCATCTTAATCGGATTATAACCAGAGAAACCATCCATAAAAGAGAATACCTTATGTTGAGCAGTGTTGTCTACCAGAACATCAATATGTGGAAGTGGAAAATCATCTTTGGGGCTGGCTTTGTTCAAATCCCTGTAATCTACACATATGCGTACTTTACCATCTTTCTTAGGCACCGGTGCCACATTTGCAACCCATTGAGGATAAGAAGTAACAGCTAGAAACCCTGCATTGAATTGTTTCATCACCTTTGCCTTGATCTTTTCTGACATTTCAGGACGCATATGATGAACTTTCTATTTTATTGGGCGACAATCCTCTTTCACTGGTAGACGGTGAACCATAATATCAGTATCCAGCCCCTGCATATCTTCATAAGACCAAGCAAAAATTTCCACATAGTCACGTAACATTTGGATCAACCTGTTATTAACACTATCTTCCAATTCAACACCTATCTTGACCTCTTTCTTGTTTTCCTTAGTTCCTAGATTCATAATTTCAATTGGTTCCTCATGTGGCTGTATAGCTTTCTCTTCTTGCTGTAGCAATCTAGCTAGCTCTACCGGTACTTCACAATCTTCCTCCTTTCCATCCTCAACTTGATAGATCGGATTCTCGAAGTCATAATTGGCAATAACAGAACTGTTATCAATATGATCCATAGTGGATGAGGATTTGCATTTTAGTGACGTGGGTGTATGTAAGAACACACAACTTTTTGATAAAAGGAAAAAGTAAAAGAAAGACAAAGAGCGCAATATTTACGAAAGCGAGAAACATCCATTGATTTTATTGAATGAAAACATGCAAATGAAATGACAACCCTAACAAACACATCTTTGTGCCTCGAGCAAGGCATAAGGCTCAAAAGTATTTAATTATTCAAAATTACAAAATTTAAATTTAGAAAAAAAAAATAGCATTTACCCCTGACTAAAAGAGATAAGAATAACGTCTTAAGCCTTCCAGTTGTTGAGCCCATCACCAATGGTAGGAAAGATCCAATCATCCAGGTTGTAATCTTCATCATAATCTCCCACAACATTGACTTGGTCTTTTATTATTCCTTTATTAGTGATACGAACAACACGAGCACGACGTACAACCTTCTGAGATTCTGCAGTAAAACCCAAACCAAACTTGTCAGACTTGTAAGGAATGTCAGGAAGCTGACCCCAAATAGTACAACCACCTTCTTCAACCACAACTTTAGCATCCTTGAGAGAGGCCATTGTAGGAGGTACTCTGGTAATAATAGGCACTGGTTTAGCAGCAGGGATGAATTCAGTAGCAGGAACAACTTGAGGAACCACTTCAAATGTCTGGCAAGGAGTCTCAACAAATTCACCCTCCCTATCAACATATTTGAAAGTATTCACATGACCGACCATGTATTCTTCCTCACCATAAACAGTGACAATCTTTCCCTTTACTGGATACTTCAATTTCTTATGTAAAGTGGAAGTTACAACACCTGCCCCATGGATCCAGGGGCGCCCAAGCAAACAAGAGTACATATGACGAATATCCATCACATAGAAAGTGGAATCAAAGAGTTGAGAGCCCACTTTGATAGGGAGATCCACCTCTCCATGCACCATTCTTCTTGAACCATCAAAGGCTCTCACTACCACATTACTTGGCTTTAACACCACATCCTCCAGGTTGAGTTTATCCAGAACCTCCTTGGGTAATACATTCAATGAAGAACCATTATCCACCAACACATGAGACAAAGTAGTGCCCCTACACTCAATGGAGACGTGCAAAGCTCTATTATGGTTTCTTTTAGCAGGGGTCAAACCAACATCAGAAAAACTTAAACCATTATCACTAGTCAGATGAGCAACACAATTTTCAAACTGGTCCACAGAGATGTCATGTGGTACATGAGCAGTCTTCAGGAACTTGATTAAAGCCTTGGCATGGGCTTCAGAACATAATAGCAGAGATAACATGGATATTTTAGAGGGAGTATGCCCCAACTGGTCAATAATATCATAATCACTCTCGCAGATGATTTTCAGTACTTCTTCCATCTGCTTAGAGAGATCTTCACTAGCTGGTGCCTCAGCTTGATTAGGTTCAATCACTGGTCCTTTGCCCCGAGCCTCAGTACTTGGCCCAGAGTTAGAGATATGGACTGGAGTAGCAGCAGTCTTTGAGGTGTCTTCTGGAGAGAAAATTCTTCCACTCCTGGTAACCTTATTGGACCCAGCAATATTGTCAACATCAAGATTAACATCAGTAACATGTGTATCAGTCAAAGGCTCTTTCTTGATACCATGGATATAAACATCAGAATCATAATTCCAGGGTATAGCCTTATCAAAAGTATATGGGATAGGACCAGCAGTGGTAATAATCATTGGAGCCACCTTTGCTTCATCAGTAATCTTCACAGGACCCTTAGAAGTGATCCTCACTGGACCTTTGGAAGTAATCTTCACATGAGTCTTATCAACTATAACCACATCTTCAATATTTGAATCTTGTGCCAGACCTCTACATAAACTCTCTATAGAAGGGGTATTCTCGAACAATATAGTATAGTTATCTATCAAGCGTTGAATACTTGCCCTTAGCTTCCAACAACTATCAGGTTTGTAGGCACAGTAAAAACAATCTTCATTGCAACCCGAAAATAAACCGGCTTGCACAAGTTTCTTCTTGACAATGGATAGAGGAATAGTTATTTCAGCCACAATACGAACATAAGAAACCTCATGAACAACATTAACAGTCTTCTCATGTTTAGGCATAGGAGCAGTAATCACATTAGGAGTTTCAGGAGGGTCAAACTCAATTTCTCCATTCTCGATCATATCCTGAATTTTGTTCTTCAATGCCCAACAACTGTTAGTATCATTCCCAGGACTATTAGAATGATATGCACACCTTGCATTGGGATTGTAGCGAGAAGAGGAAGTGTTGGGATTCTGAGGAGGGTCCCTCAATGTAATCAATTCTCCTTTCAACATGTGTTGCAAAGCTTGAGCCAACGTCATATTGATCTTTGTAAATTGCCTCCTAGGCTTGGGCTAACTATTCTACTATTGCTCTTGTGGTGCAGGTGCATGATTATAAATCAAAACAGATCCCATAGATTGCTTACGATTATTACGACCATGTTGGCCATACACAACATTGGATTCCTTCTTCCCATTGGAAGGCTTCTTAGTGGCACTTGAAGAGGCAATCATCTGAATCTTTCCGCTTCGTATCCCACTCTCCACACGTTTGAAGGAAAATTACGATCTAAACGCAGTGGAAAACAAAAATTTCCTTTAGTGATCCTTACGAATGAGCATGGTCAGTGATAGAATCGTTACCTCTTTGTGGCGATTCAGATCTTTGATGCAGCGATCACAAGCGTTGATGAAGTGCAACGCCTCTACTCAGTCCACACGAACAGCTTCCGGTCACAGTGCTAGCTGCTTACGAACGGAATTATTTGAGTGAGAAAAGAGAATCAAAAACGAAATTGCATCAAGTGAAAGCTTCATCACAAGGGTTCCTTTTATAGACTCTCTTGTGGGCTGCGGGCTAAAAGCCCAATTCACATGATCCATAATAATATAATATATTATTATAATAACTATTATTATAATAAATATATTTATTTTATTATTATTTTATAACCATTATAAAATAACAATAATTATTATTATATTATCCGAATTTCTATTTTCACTTAAGTGCACCGTACCTTACGGTGTTCCTTTGATTTCTCTATCTCTCATCAAACTGTCCTTATGTGTGTGACCCTGTAGGATTTCGTAACGTTGGTAATTATATTAAATTATATATTTAACATAATAAACAGTGAGCGGTATCTAGCAACACATCACTGCTACCCAAGTCACGAAAATGTCATGTGATCTGACAAAACCTTTTCGTGATAATATATGTTTGTACAATTACCCTTTTGCCCCTATGTCTATATTGAACACAAGGCATACACTGTGTCATCCTTGTCCAGTTCAATATTGGGCCCTTAGACATTTCTCTTGTTATGCAGGATTGGCAAATTCCATCTAGGACACTCATGTCCCTCAGCATGCTTCGTGGAGTGCCCATCAACTATCTTTATGATCATCCAGTTACGGATAATGTTTGATCAGCAATAAAGCACCCGACTCTACATCTAGGGTCCATAGTGGTTTCAGGTCGAAGGGTGGTAATACACCATTATCACCATGAGAATAACTTATGACACTTTGCATAACATACTATGTAGTATTCTCATAGCGGGTCAATCCGGTATAAATATTACTCCTAATATTTATACCTATGTCAAGACTTGATAACTCTTTATCCATGATCCATGAGATGTGATCATCAGTCTATCTTCATAATAGTCTCAATGCTTTAATGTTATCCCACTTTGCAATAAAGCTTGACTACAGATATTTTAAGAATAATGTCTTTATGTTTAATGGGATCTCATGATTAAGTCACACTTAACATTTCATTAAACAGACTAACTATTCTAGGGACTTTATTATTCTGAAAGACAAACATAATAAAGAAATGCCTTTTATTATTAAACGAATAATCCGATACAAGTACCAAAAAGTATTGGCCTCTAGGGCTTACACCAACAATCTCCCACTAGCACTAGAGCCAATTAGGCATACCCTTAATACCCATAGATCTAGTATGACCATCATGCTTCTGTTGCGCAAGAGGCTTTGTTAATGGGTCAGCGATATTGTCAAGTGTAGGTACTCTGCATATCTTCACATCTCCCCGATCGATTATCTCTCGAATGAGGTGATAACGCCTAAGTATGTGTTTGGATCGTTGGTGAGATCTAGGCTCCTTAGCTTGTGCGATAGCACCATTGTTATCACAATATAAACCAATGGGATCCACAATGCTAGGGACTATGCCAAGTTCACTAATGAACTTCTTGATCCAAACAGCTTCCTTTGCTGCATTTGAGGCAGCAATATACTCGGCCTCAGTTGTAGAATCAGCAACTGTTTCTTGCTTTGAACTTTTCCAGCTCACAACGCCACCATTGAGACAGAACACATAACCAGATTGTGATCTAAAATCATCCTTATCTGTCTGGAAGCTAGCATCAGTGTAACCAATTACATCAAGCTCTTCCTGACCTCCATATATCAAGAATGAATCTTTAGTCCTTCTCAAGTACTTAAGGATATTCTTGACAGCTACCCAGTGAGCATCACCGGGATCAGATTGGTACCTACTCGTTGCACTTAATGCATACGAGACATCTGGTCGAGTACATAACATGGCATACATGATAGATCCTATTGCAGATGCATATGGAATCTTATTCATGCGATCCCTTTCTTCCTTAGTTGAAGGAGATTGTGTTTTTGATAAACACAGACCATGTTGCATAGGTATGAATCCTTTCTTGGAATCATGCATATTAAAGCGTCTCAACACTTTATCTATGTATGTACTCTGACTTAGGCCAAGCAGTTTTTGTGATCTATCTCTATAGATCCTAATTCCTAATATATAGGCTGCTTCACCTAGGTCTTTCATAGAAAAACAATTCCCTAACCAAGTCTTCACTTGTTGCAAGGTAGGGACATCGTTTCCAATGAGTAATATGTCATCTACATATAATACCAGAAACACGATCATGCTCCCACTAACCTTCTTGTAGACACAAGGTTCATCTTCATTTTTGATGAATCCATATTGTTTTACGGTTTCATCAAAACGAAGATTCCAGATTCTGGAAGCTTGCTTCAATCCATAGATTGATCTCTGTAACTTGCATATCTTTTGGGCATCTTGTGGTATGTCAAATCCTTCAGGTTGTGTCATGTACACATCCTCAAGAAGATTCCCATTAAGGAAAGCAGTTTTGACATCCATCTGCCATATTTCATAATCATGATATGCAGCGATGGCAAGTAAAATCCGAACAGATTTAAGCATTGCAACTGGTGAAAAGGTTTCATCATAGTCAACCCCATGAATTTGTTTATAGCCTTTTGCAACCAGTCTTGCTTTATAGGTATGTACCTTACCATCCATGTCAGTCTTCTTCTTGAAGACCCACTTGCATCCTATAGGGTTAACTCCTATAGGAGGTTCTACCAAGGTCCAAACCTGGTTTGTGTACATGGAATCCATTTCAGATTTCATGGCTTCTAGCCACTTCTCAGACTCAGGACCAGTTATGGCCTCTTTGTAGGTCACAGGCTCATCTTGATCCATGAGTAATACATCACCCTGATCACTTATGAGATATCCATATCTCTCAGGTTGGTGACGTATCCTGCTTGACCTACGCTGGTCTTGTTCTACTTGAGCAGGTTGCTCTTCCACAACTACTTGTGTTTCCTGCTCTAGTTCCTCCATAGGTGTTTCAATGTTTTGTGATTCTTGAATTTCTTCAAGCTCTATTTTCCTCCCACTGTTTCCTTTGGAAATAAAATCCCTTTCCAGAAAGACTCCAGTTCGAGCGACAAACACTTTGCCCTCAGAAGGATTGTAGAAGTAATATCCTCTTGTTTCTTTAGGATACCCCACAAATAAGCATTTGTCAGATTTGGGCTCAAGCTTGGTTGAAATTTGTCGTTTGACGTAAACTTCGCAACCCCAAATCTTCATGTAAGACATATGTGGTTTCTTACCACTCCATATCTCATATGGTATCTTATCAACCTTTTTGGATGGAACACGGTTAAGTGTGTAAGCTGCTGTTAATAATGCATGTCCCCAAAAGGAGTTTGGAAGATCGGCGTGACTCATCATGGATCGGACCATGTCTAACAAGGTTCGATTTCTTCTCTCAGATACACCATTCCATTGTGGTGTTCCAGGAGGAGTAAGTTGGGATAGAATCCCATACTCTTTTAGATGGTCATCAAATTCTAGGCTTAAATATTCACCACCTCGATCTGATCGAAGAACTTTAATATTCTTACCTAGTTGGTTTTGTACTTCATTCTTGAATTCCTTTAACTTTTCAAAGGACTCAGATTTGTGTTTCATTAAATACACATATCCGTATCTACTGAAGTCATCAGTAAAAGTGATGAAGTACTGAAAACCTCCTCTGGCTGGTATGTTCAGTGGTCCACATACATCAGTATGTATGAGTGCCAAAAGATCATTAGCCCTTTCACCTTTTCCTGTGAATGGGGACTTTGTCATCTTTCCAATTAAACAAGATCTGCATGTCTCATATGATTCATAATCAAAAGAGTCCAAGAGTCCATCTTTATGGAGTTTGGAAATGCGTTTCTCATTTATGTGGCCTAATCGACAGTGCCAGAGGTAAGTTGGATTCAACTCATTAGGTTTCAACCTTTTAGTATTAATGTTATAAATTGGCATTTCAAGATCAAGGACATATAGTCCATTATTCATTTTTGCAGTAGCATAGAATATATCATTCAAATAAATGGATCAACAATTGTTCTTTATTATGAATGAAAAACCAAACTTGTCCAAACAAGAAACGGAAATAATATTCCTGCTAATTGCAGGTACATAATAACAGTTCTCTAACTGAATTATTAAACCACTAGGTAAAGTTAAAACATAAGTTCCTACAGCTAAAGCAGCAACCTTTGCTCCATTGCCAACTCGTAGGTCAACTTCACCTTTTGCCAAATCTCTACTCCTTTTTAGCCCCTGCACATTAGTACAAATGTGAGAACCGCATCCAGTATCTAATACCCATGATGCAGAAGTAGATAAATTAATTTCAATAACAAAAATACCTGAATTTGAAGTCTCTACTCCATTATTCTTATCTTCCAGGTACTTTGGGCAATTTCTCTTCCAATGTCCGGTCTTACCGCAATGGAAGCAAGTGCCCTCCTTTGCAATTCCTCCACTAGGCTTCAAAACAGGAGGAGTGGGTTTGGGTTTGGCAACTTCCTTGCCTTTCCCTCTACCACCCTGTTTGATGGGCCTCTTGTTCTGTTTCTTTCCATTACTGACCATCAGAATGGATTTCCCTTTTGTCTTCATATTCTGCTCAGCAGTTCTCAACATGCCTAGCAGTTCTGGAAGACTTTTGTCCAAGTCATTCATATTGAAATTCAGGACAAACTGACTGAAGCTCTCTGGCAACGATTGCAAGATCAGATCAATCGCAAGTTCTTTTCCAAGGGGAAACCCTAATCTGTCAAGGTTCTCCACATACCCAATCATCTTGAGTACATGGGGACTTACAGGGGCTCCCTCAGCTAACTTGCTGTTAAAAAGGGACTTTGAAACCTGAAACCTCTCATTTCTTGCTTGCTCTTGATAAAGCATTTTCAGATGTCCGATCATATCGAACGCAGACATGTTCTCGTGTTGCTTTTGCAACTCAGAGTTCATGGTAGCAAGCATGAGGCAAGCGGTTTCATTGGCATCATCGAAATGCTTCTTATAAGCATCTCTTTCTGCCTTTGGTGCAGAACTAGGAGGTTCCTCTTCAGGAACTGGTGTCTCCAAGACATACAACTTCTTATCGTGCTTGAGGACAATCCTCAGATTACGGTGCCAATCCAGGAAATTTGTCCCAGACAATTTTTCCTTATCTAGGATGGATCGCAAAATATTGTTCGATGTGTTTGTTGTCATGGTAATCTACAAGAGAAATATGAAAATATAAGTATCATTAAAAACAACATATTTAATTAGGCCTTTAATCAAATATGCTCCCACTATTTTATTCAAAACAAATGACCCTCATCATTTGATTCGGAAAATCCCGTTGGAAGACTTTCTAGTGGGTCGAGATCCATGTTTCACTTTGTTTTAAGTCAGCGTTAGGCTGATTACACAAAACTAAGTTATTTAGGTAGGAACTCCTTCCAATTGTATCTCATACAACTCTCGAATATTTTCAATTGGGTGAATAACTCCTTATTCTGATCCATCACATGAATCATTCCCAATTCTTGCTTCTAAACATGTATAATCTTATTATAATTTGTTTAGTTAAGTTTGACCCATTGTTTTAGCAATTGGATATTACAATTATCCCATCACACCTTACTAATATAGAACATGCACCTCGCGTAGGCGAAACCTACAATGCTCGATACTAGTCTTGATGAGTGCTAAAAATTGGAAAGCATAAACTTAATATTTAATTTTGAGGGAATTTGTTATTAGTTTGATCTCACCGGCTTAACATGCAAAACGTCTCTCACATGCATCAACATACAATTACATGCATCAACATACATATAAAAAGATACAATTATGGCCCCTAACGCAATTGTTCTCTCAAGCCAATGAGAGAACCTAAGCTAACCTAATAACGATCTAAGCTTCTCCAAGCATGATCTCCAAGGTTATCCTCCTTTAATATTGAATACTTCTTTTTTCTTCATAACATAATATTACATTACATATAAGAAAACTCGTTTTACATACGAGGGAGTGGGCTGCGGGCTAAAAGCCCAATTCACATGATCCATAATAATATTATATATTATTATAATAACTATTATTATAATAAATATATTTATTTTATTATTATTTTATAACCATTATAAAATAACAATAATTATTATTATATTATCCGAATTTCTATTTTCACTTAAGTGCACCGTACCTTACGGTGTTCCTTTGATTTCTCTATCTCTCATCAAACTGTCCTTATGTGTGTGACCCTGTAGGATTTCCTAACGTTGGTAATTATATTAAATTATATATTTAACATAATAAACAGTGAGCGGTATCTAGCAACACATCACTGCTACCCAAGTCACGAAAATGTCATGTGATCTGACAAAACCTTTTCGTGATAATATATGTTTGTACAATTACCCTTTTGCCCCTATGTCTATATTGAACACAAGGCATACACTGTGTCATCCTTGTCCAGTTCAATATTGGGCCCTTAGACATTTCTCCTGTTATGCAGGATTGGCAAATTCCATCTAGGACACTCATGTCCCTCAACATGCTTCGTGGAGTGCCCATCAACTATCTTTATGATCATCCGGTTACGGATAATGTTTGATCAGCAATAAAGCACCCGACTCTACATCTAGGGTCCATAGTGGTTTCAGGTCGAAGGGTGGTAATACACCATTATCACCATGAGAATAACTTATGACACTTTGCATAACATACTATGTAGTATTCTCATAGCGGGTCAATCCGGTATAAATATTACTCCTAATATTTATACCTATGTCAAGACTTGATAACTCTTTATCCATGATCCATGAGATGTGATCATCAGTCTATCTTCATAATAGTCTCAATGCTTTAATGTTATCCCACTTTGCAATAAAGCTTGACTACGGATATTTTAAGAATAATGTCTTTAAGTTTAATGGGATCTCATGATTAAGTCACACTTAACATTTCATTAAACAGACTAACTATTCTAGGGACTTTATTATTCTGAAAGACAAACATAATAAAGAAATGCCTTTTATTATTAAACGAATAATCCGATACAAGTACCAAAAAGTATTGGCCTCTAGGGCTTACACCAACAACGTTCTCCAGTCATTATCAGCTTAGTGAAACCAGAGGATGAGCTTCCAATGAGATGACTATAGAAAGGACCAGTCAACGTACTCATAAACATATCAACCAATTCCCTGCCAGTCAAAGGGAGTTGAACTCTACTTTCCAGATCTCTCCACTTCTGAGCATACTCCTTGAAGCTTTCTTTAGCACCCATGGACATGCTCTGGAGCTGCATGCAAGTTGGTGCTAAATCATAGTTATATTGGTACTGCTTATAGAAAGCCTCAGCAAGATCATTCTAGTTACGGATGTTGGTACTCTCCAGTTGATAATACCATTCCAGTTGGGACCCAGACAAACTCTCTTGAAAGAAATGCATCCATAACTTCCTATCAGGAGTATGTGGTTGAATTCTCCTGACATAAGACCTCAAATTCAATTTTGGACATGACACACCATCATACACCTCAAAAGTAGGAACCTTGAAACCAATAGGGATGGAGACTCCAAAAATCAAGCTCAAATCTTCAAAGTTAAACCCATAAGTCTTATGTAATTCTATAGCATTCATCCGGTCCTCCAGTATCCTATACTTCTCTTCACTAGCCGGATCATGGTAATAATTCTCCTCATAATCAAAATCCACAGTAGTACCATGTTAACTCCCTTCCTCTTCTGTAGAACTTTTATCTCCAGGGTTTTCCACCTCATCATCTGTCTTGATTGGAGCTCTGAATCTTCTACCCAGGTTGATGAAGCCAACTGGTTTTTTGGTCTTCTTCTTTTTCTTAGTCAGGAGTGCTTTCAGCTCATCTTGTCCCTTGGACAAATTCAGAATCATCTCTTGAAATTGGGCATTCTGAGTCTGGAGTTCCTTGACAGTTTGTTCGAGAGCCATTTATGCTGAAATAAACAGCGAGAAGATAAGATACTTGTTTATTAAGAAACCTATGATGCAATGATATGGTATATAGATGCATATGCAATGTTTTCAAGGACCGCAGGATTTAAATTTGTTTAAAGAAAAACTAAAACAAAATTTTATTAGTAAATGTTTAATATAAATTCCCCATTGGGCTTACAAAGAAAGGAAATAAGAATAAAATACAAAGAGATAAATATATGGGGTTTTAAGTCTCCCATGGATGTTTCCTCTTTGTGTTGAGATATGTGTTGAGGTTCCGCTCCTTATGAAGTTTTCTTGTCAGCTCCAGAACTCTCTCTTGACGAGCTCTAAAATGAGTCTCAAAAGTATCCCTTTGCTCTTTCAATTAAATTCAAGACTTTTGCAACTCTTCCAAATCAGTGGGTATGTCTGGATGAAGGATGGTATAAGGAACATCTCCTTCAGCAATAGGCTCCATAGTGACCGGTAGAACAGCAGGATATGGAATCATAAGAGTTTGAGCACGAGATTGTACCCATCTGAGATAAGGTTCCATAGGAATGGGGTACTTTGGTTCCAAAGTCTTACTCTCAACTTTATTCACCTTGCTCCAAGCTCGTATAAACCTTTGACGGTAACCCTAAATATCGTTGTCGTAGTCGAACACAATACCATGAATAAGCATGTCATGATGACCATTACTCCGAGCATATCCAAACTGACGTAGAGCTAAAGAAGGGTTGTAGGTAATGCCCCCTCTTATGCCAAGGAGTGGCACATTAGGGAACTCCCAACAACGGTCAATGATAGTAACATTCTCCATAGATCGAGAACACCAATGAATGTCTGAATGAGAAAGTGACATAATCCTCTTAGACCACCTTAACCCTTGTTCATTCTTCATCACTGATCGAGGAAGGTGAGAAATAACCACCTAGCTAGTAAAGGTATGCAACACATCAGAGTTCCCCTCGCCTTCGTAGTACGAGTATGAAGACAGTGTAAGATATCTCCAAGTAATGTAGGCACTGGATTACGATTCAGAAATATGTTGATGGCGTGTACGTCTATGAACTGGTCGGGATTAGGGAACAACATTAAGCCATAGATCAATAAGGCTAAGATCTCCTTAAAAGCATCATAGCTCATAGCATCATGTCGCTCCCTGGATTTCCATCCTGGTACAAACGCGAAAGTCGCGCGGAAAAGGGTAGAGTCGCCAGCCAGGCATATTTATCCCGAAGGAACGGGAATGGTAATGTTGCCCAAACCAAAAGAAAAGAAAAGGAAGGACACGGGTCCTGCGAACCAAAGAAACTGAGTTTGGGAGTCGGTTACGACCTGGAAAGGTATTAGCACCCAAGATCGTCCGTCGTACCCGACGGGATCCACGCTTGCAAAGAAAATGTCTCAAAGGGTGAAGAAATGAAAGATGCTACAAAAAGAAAGGCTGGAATTGGATAAAAGAAAAGAAAGGGGAAAATATAGGGAAAATAAAAGAGTGTGCTCAAACGGGCTCTACCCCGCTGCCTACGTACCTCATCTAGACATGAGGATCAGAGTCGTCGTATTTCCCCTAACTAGGGGTGGAAAAGATTGATTGTGTCTTAAGGCTTGAACTGCCTATGTCAATGCTCAGGTGTTGCAGGCTCGTCTGGCACGAGTGCGTTACCGTCTTGCAAAATAACAAGTAGGAGCAAGTTCATATGATGAGAGTGAAAGTGATGAGAAAAGAAGTCCCGAAGGAGAGACGCTTATTGCTTGTCCAGTGTTTTTTATGAGTTTTTTATGAGTGTGGCACAAGGAAGTGAAGGCAAATCCTTTTCTAAGGAACATGTCCTTATTACCACATCCCAAAATAGAATGAGTAACAAGTCTATCAAGAATGAAGAAGATCCTCAAACTTGTTTCCTAAGATTAGGATTTAAATTCACTAACTTGTTTGTATTATTAAGTGTTTTTGTGAATTAAAGTGAAGAAGTGTTTTTTAGTTTTTTCTTTGAGAGAATGGCAAAAGGGAGAGGTCACCTCAACTATATTAATGTTTTTTAGGTTTTGTTTTGAGATGAGAAGAGAAAGAACCAAAAAGGAGCTTAAAGGTAAAAAAGACTAAGGGGAAAAGACTACTCCTAATATTAACATGTATGGATAAACCTAGGTTAGTGTGGTTTGAACTATCCTAATGAAAGGAAGGAAAGACGAAGAAAGAAGAAGAATAGAAAAGTAAAAAAGCAACTTACTACTCCTTGAGAAGTTAAGTTGTTTTTAAGCGGGGATGAAGAGAGGTTAGAAATTGATGTCCTAAGCACATCAACATTGCAAGTTAAAAGATGTAAAAGAAATTAAATAAGAAGTTGAGATGTGGAAGAAATAAGTGTGCAAGTGAAGAAAGAGAAACATCAAGTAATCAGACAAAACACAAACAGAGCCTACACCAGTAGGACTTCAGATGCAGCAACATGCTCCTAACATAACATCAAGACTAAAATGAGGCACGATAAATAATTGTTCCGATGGTACCTAATTAAGAAGGTCCGTTCCATATTCAATACGCATACAAGAGCTCAAAAGGAAATATCAAATCCAAAGTGGATTCAACAGTCCAACATAAGTGTCCATTATCATGATATCAGAAAAATGTCAATTATAAGCTTCCAGCATCCAAGTCGACCAACAAAGAGAACCAGGATTAACAAGAATATTTATCAGAACGAGTATTCAAGTCCAAGGAATAATCCAACATAAGGCTATCGCCGAAGTCAAACAATAAGCCTACAAAACACCGAGCACAAACTAGAACCAAAATTAAATACAAAATCCTATTTAGTTAATAAAAAAATAACCAAAATTAGACATAATTCTATTGAATTGAATTAATTAATCCAAACTAATCAGGAGAAAAATAAAATCAAAGCTATAATTATATTGAATATCAAAGATAAAAAAGGTTATATCAAAATTATATCAAAATTCTAATAAATTCTAAATTAAACCTATAACAAGTATTAATAACTAATTACAAAAATAAATTGGCGACTTCCTGGGGAATATTTCAATGATGTACAAAATCCAAAGATGAAACTCTATGGGGAATGACCATCTTCAGACTTGGCTGGGGAGATGCTTTGTCAATACTCTAGCTGGGAAACGAATTCTGACATTCTGAACTCTGTGGAGAAATGCAAGGCTTTCAGCTGCTTGTTGGGAATACTTCACTGTCGACTCCGCTTGTGGAAGAGAACTGTTCAACTAACCTTGAAGTTATGTTGGGGATATCACCCATTCTAACTCAGCTTGGGAAATGTCAACCCTCTGGCCTAGCTGAGGAAAAGATTTGACAATGCTCTGCCGAGGAGAGACTTTGGTGGAGAATTAGAGATCCAAATAAGCCAAGTTATGCCCCAAGTATAGTATGACGACTGTGTTGGGAAGATATGCCAATGAAAATTGGACTTTGACTGGATGCGAATAACCAACTCGTCATGAAGAAAACCTTGTCGGCTGAAAGAAGATCTTATGCTCGGGGAAGAAATAAAATTCCAATGCCTTGATGGGAAAAGAAATACCAGGCATTCCCTGAGAATTAACATAGTGCTTCAAGCTTCTGAGTTCAATAGTTGCACACTAATTATCATGAGTGAATAATCATTTCTTCACTCCTCAAATAATGTCAGACTGCATCATTTATGAAAAGATCGTCTCGAGAGGATTTTATAGAAGACCTGGTATCCAGAATGCCCCAATGTGTTCAAACTCTTAGAGAAACTCTTCGGATCTCGAGATAACTGCCCCGGACAATGTCTTGAAATGATTCTCACCACACCAAAGAGAAAACATAAACCATGCGATATGAAGATGCAATGCAAATGATGCAAGATGTATATGTATGCTCAGGATGCTGAGGATATGATGATATGCAAGAGAGAGATGATGGAAACAAGGATGGTTGGGAGCTAGGGCCAGGTAGATAGAGATTGATTTTTTGGTTTTTGGTTGCCAAGCAAATGGACTTTGAAGGTGAATTACCAGACGAGAACCAGTTTATTAAAGGTAGGCCAACAAACGAGAACTGATGGGCAAAGAAAAATTCGTCAGACGAGAAATGACTCCTTGGGGTTGATTGTCAAACGAGAATTGACTCTGAAAAAGAATGACTACTAGACGAGAATTGGCATTCAACAGGCTAAATGGAAGGGTGATCAGACGAGAACTGGTTAAAAGATTCACCTACCAGACGAGAACTGGTATTTGAAGTTGGTTTGCCATACGAGAATTGGACTTTGAAATGGTTAGTGAAAATGCTATGCTTATGATGTCATGATGTCATGATTTTAATCTCAATCACAAACATGTGTCACACACAAACAAGTCACATAATAACCCTTGGTTTAGAGGCTTGCATGAGGTTTAAAGGTAAGTACCCTATCCTGAAGTTTAGTTGGTTCATCCTGTCCTACAAAAGTAACCGGGTTCTAAGGGATCTTAATATCACTGATCCTTCCCAAGGGTGGTTGTTCAGTAGGTAACTTACTTGCCAACCAAAACCCTCCAAGTTTAGGATCTCAATGAGCATAACATCGAGTATCAACCAACTTTATACTTCTCCAAAGTCGGCTATCTCACTACTTTATAAAGGCCAAGATAGGATAACTAGGGTTCTAAAAGTCAGTTAGTGTATTGAGAACATATGACAACCCTATATTATCCTCAACTTAATTAAGGTACATAAGCACCAACCAAGAAGTCACACTAACTATGGCCACCAGATCAACCATATCGGTATACGCCATACAGTTTCCCTGGTCTATTGCCATTTACCTAGGGTACACTAGATTCGGGTTCGGATCTTTCACACATAAGCCCAACAAGTAATATAAATCAAATAAAGCCAACAATTTAAGTGATCTAATTCCTAAGGGTACCCATCTTTTACTTAGTATCTCCTCAGAAGAGTCGCCAGTTCTGTAACACGGTGGGAGAACTGACTTTCTATAAATGTTGCAGATAGCAAGAGTCGCCATCGACTTTTATTTTATCCAAGTGGAAAGGACATAAAAGAACAGGAAAAACCTATTTTTAAAAGACTTGAGTTTGGGGGGTAGGTTATATAAAGGGAAGGTGTTAGCACCCTTTATATCCATGGTTATCCATGGGCTCTTAGTTACTTAGCTCACTTTAATTATTTTTGAAAAGTGCAGTGTGTGATTAGAAATTTTCTAAGTACTTTGTAATGATCCTTGTATGGATGTATACAAAGCCTTTGTTTTGAAAATGTTTGAAAAATTGTGAGGTGTGAAAAGTATTTTAAAGGGTGTGAGCCAGTAACTTAGAGTTCCTACCCTAGACTAGTCTTTAATGTTCTTTTATATTCTTTCAAGGGTAAGACTGTCCCTATTATTAAGGAATAGGTAGTCATTATCTTGGATTTTGTTAAGGGACGGACGTAAGGTCATCGTATGGTCCATGAAGGCAATTGAAGGATGTCTTTAGCAATTTGGGAGGGACTATCATCTTTTAATCTGAAGGGACAAGATCAATTAGGCAACACCGTCGGCAACATCGTAGGGACTTGATCTTTTAACTGAAGGGAGGGACAAGATGATTTATTTCCTGGAGGGACTTTGCTTAAGACACCCTACGTTCGAGGTACTTGACCATTGTATTGAAGGCAACCAAGAGGGATAACCCTAGGAGGTGCAGACAGCGATCCTAGATCGACTTACGTGTGTGAGTGTTTATATTCAAGTATTTTTATCTTTTTAATTATTTTTCTTAGTCCAGATTAATTTTCAGTTAATTCTTTTCACTCCCTATTTACTAACCACGCAATTAATATATTTAGGAAAATAAAAGCGGAAATTAAATATCCTACGCTATTACATTGGGGGAGGGGTATACATTTTTGAGGGATTGCAAAAAATAAAATGCGAAAAGTAAAAACCTATTGAAATATTACATAGAAGGAACAATTACATAATCGAAGATACAAGCAAATCTATTATCTACCCATTACTAATAAGTTGACCAAACTGACTATATTACCCTTTACTAAAAAAATAATTTGCACTACCAAAAGGTTATTCATGTAATTAAGTAATTGGACATCAAATTTAAGTGACTTCATCACTCATGGGACGCCATGTGTTCACTCAAGATTGGTTCCCTTAAAATATCACAATTTTGTCACTCTCTAATTCACGTTTTCTCTCTTCTCTCTTTTCTTCACAAACCCAAACCCTAACACAGCCGTCATCCCACTGTCTTTACTCTCTAGCATGATTTCTTCCTTCCTTCCTCCATTAATAGGTATGAGTTTCACTGTTCGTTTTTCCTTCATACTAAGATTTAGGTTTTACCCATCATCATCAACACTCTCTTTTCTACCGTTTTTTCTTTTCTATAAATTTAGGGTTCATAAATTTTGAACGGCGGCTAATTTTATTCCTTCCAAGGCTTCTCCTGCCCGAAACCTTTATTTGTAAAATAGGTTTGTTTTCTTATTATATATTATAGTTTGTTTTTTCCTGAATTGTATCTAATTTTTGTTATTTGTTCTGTTTTTTCCCTTCTGCTTTGATGAAAAACAACTTATAAAATGGCTAACTTGGTTAAATTTGTCTACTTGAACATATTTGTTGAAGAAACGTGAATAATATAAAGTACATTTAAAGTGCATTTTATTCTTACAAACTATTAACAATGTTTGTTTTCATTCCATATTATAAATTGTAGAGATTGAAACTAACTAATTTTTTTAATTGCCATGATATGATAAAATAACAAGTATGCATAATATACTTTATGCAGTAGAGTTATGGCCCTGTCAATGTGGAGCTATCTGTAATGTACACTCTGGAGCACGAAAAACGGAAAAAGTGTTGTGGCCATTCGGATCTCATGTTTAGGTGAGAAATCTTGTGCAAAAAGTACCTTATGTAACAAAATGCTTCTATACTTTTATTTTAATATGCTAATTATTGATGCATATGGTTGTGGTCCTCATTTTTGAAAGCTTGTATTTTCATTTTTCCAAACACAATTAATTGATCCTGTTGTGAAGGGAATTCTTAAGTTTGAAGTCATGTGCGAAAAAGACATGCTAAACATTTTGTAAATAACCTGCATATCAACATTATATCTTTTAAAAATTAATTCTCTTTAAAAAGGCTTGATTGATATTTTGTCCACCATAATATGAGTCCCATTTGAATCAAGATGAGTTACCCGATCCAATGTTGCGCCATACTTAATCAAGAAATGAAGTTATGAGATGCATCCATATCAGTTTATTATGTATTTAGGAAAGTCCATATGACAGACCTTTCATGTGTAGATAAGATGGAATGCATCATTGTTAATGCCTTATATTGCTGTTAACTAACATCTTCTTTCTCCACAAGAAACAAGTTGTCTCGGGATTTCAACCTCTTGGCTCAATTCACCTTGGAAGTTATTTCGGCGCCATCAATAATTGGGTTTCTATTCAGGTTTTCTTTTCAATTCACTCTTATTTCATATTTTTTTCATAAATCACAAAAATTAGAAAATATTGATTAGAAAATCATTTGATAAGAGCTTTATATTCAATATGATATTATGTTTATACTAACTGTATAGCCAAATACTAGGATATTGACAAGATCAACTCTGATCTTAGCTTTCATAAGGTCCAAATAGAGACGAGACAAAAGATGATGAAGAATTTGCCTAAGGGAATAGAGGAGTCTATAAATGAAGGTAAATTTTGATTATACGTTTTATTAAATAGAAGCATAAATGGATCAATGCGGTAATTTTTTTTGTCACTATTTGTGTTGATTTGCTTCTTTTTTTTACAAATCGTAGGATATTGAAGGCTGCATGAGCTTTGAAAAACATAACATCTGTAGATCTGGTGTTGGTATGATGAGTTCTCCCATGTTCATGTTCATTATAATAAGATGAGTTTACTTGAAGACTGGTATTGGTATGATGATTTCTCTCATTTTACATGTATAGCTGGAGTGACTTTATGATGCATGCCTCCTTTTTTTATGTTTTTTTTTATGTTTTGCGAACTTCATAAATGTGTTCCTAACTAATTTTAGTTTGTGATGACAGGTTTTTATTTGAAAGATGGACACTTTTAATAATCATGCTACTGAAGAAACACGTTCACTTCTCATCACAAATGTTCAGTTTAGACCAAGTTCAATTATATTTGTGACATATTCCTTTGATAAATTTGTAAGAGTATAGGATGCAGACAGAGTAAGTTGTTACTTTTCACTTTCTTCTCATCTTGATTGTCTTCGTGTATATTCATAACTTCCAATTATTTAGAATGTAGATCATTTCCATCTCCCCTTCACTTTTATCTTTTCTTTCCTGTTTTCACTTTCATTTGTGCTTTCTTCCATTGTTTTTTTTGGCAAATTTAATGATAACTATTTATTTATTTTTTTGTTTCATGGTATAGCCAAAAAATATGATGTTGGGTTATTGGCAGTATATTTTTTGATCAGCATGATTGGTGGTTTTGTTCAAACAACTTTTGTATATGTGGTGAAATGATGTCTTGACTTGAAATTTATCATTATTTGTTACTCATTTGGCAATTAATCATTCATGAATTATTCTTAGAAGTTAGAAATGAGGATGCTTTAATGGCTTGATCTTTCTATTCTCTTTTATGATAGGTTGGATGTATAACAAGGTTGGTTCCACTAAAAGGTTTTCACCTTATCAGACATGTAAGATATCTAACATTAGAGTTGAAGATCAATTTGTTCTACTTGGTTCAATTCCAGTGCCACATATTCAGGTTATATTTTCTTCCCTTATAGTTGAAATTGGGAGTACTCTACTCCATTTTAGAATGGAGACGACTAAAATAGTATAGGAGAAGAAAGTCACCTTTGAATATAGGTTGAATTATTTCTGGAAAAAAGTTATATTTTACATGGGTTATGTTTTAGTGAACTATATAACCAGAGGACTCACTATCACATGTCGTGGAAATAATAATGATACTTCTATTTTGTATTTTAGTGACATGTAATTATAAGCTAATTTCCAAGTGCAAATTAAATTATACTAAACAAGAAAATCATTAGTTAAGCCACTAAAACTGGGGTATTATTGTGAGTCTTGGGTAGTTTGCAACATTAAAGGTCCAAACATCTTAATTGTCATTGTAACCAAACGATAGTACATATATTTGGGAAATAATGGAAGCATAATAATTGAACTGGATTATAGCTTACGTATCCATCCATACTTGTATGCATAGGTAAGGGATACAACATTCTTAAATGAAAACTAAGGTACAAATAAAGCAATCAAAATATAATAATGTTTTCTATAATAAAATCATGCTCAAAACTGCAAAATGAAGTCAGTGACAACATCAAAACAACAAATAATGATTTCTATATTATAAATGAGAGTGTATGCGCAGAACAAAAAATACTGAATTCTATGAAAATATCTGTTTATTTGTTTTCAAATGTTTTGGAAGTAAACTATTAATGAAATTAATTTTCCGGATTTTGGAAGTATGATTTTCCTCATTTTCTAGAGAGAATTTGAGGGAATTTCCAACCACTTCAAGAATCATGACCACGTACGGCTGATATTGAAGTATGATGAATATCTCTCTAATACCATTTATGTTGCATCTGGCATGTTCGTCATTCCATCAATCTTTGAACCTTGTGGCCTAACACATGCACGATTGTTCATGAATTTCAAAAAATTAAAATTACTCACTATCGTATACAATGATTAAAGCAAATCCATTTTCCATTTTTATGTGATACCTGTTTCATTATATTTCAGGTCAATTCAAAGATACAGTCCAATATTTTATGTACCAATGCCGACAACATGAGTGAATGATCCCTCATATAACGTTGTATCTTAGATCATGGAGTAGTCTCTACATGTCTTTCTTCTACTTCTTTTAATATACTTGTGTAGTTGAATGATCCCTCAATTATGTTTTTCTTTCATTTTTATAATTACAAATATTTATAATTAAATCTTACGGGTCATTATCAATGTAATATCACTTTTATTTTGATTAACAATTACATTTATTTCATAGATAAATTTATTATTTTAAAATGTAATATTTTTCCTATTTCACTCACATTTTCAATTGCATAATTCATTTTATCTAAATATAATTTCTATTGTGTAAAAAAATTTACCCGTGCGAGAGCACGGGTATCTTACTAGTATAAATTATAAGAAAATTGATATCTAAGAGAAGCAATTAATCGTTTTTAGAAAATTGGGATTTATTAGGATTTTTAATAAAATTAAAGTTTATATAGAAAAATATTAATCTAATTATTCATTAATTTACACATTTAATAAAAATTAATTTACACAGGGAAAATATCTTTTTTTTAAAACTAATTAATGAAATTAATTTTAAGAGAATATTTAAGGATTAATTAGTAAATTTATTAAGAAAAAGAAAGAAGTTTAATTAACTAATTTACAAATAATAATGATGAAGAAAAAAAACTAATTTATTATTTTTTTTAAAAACATTATGTGAGAGAAATATTTGAGAAAAAAAAAAAGAAATTTGTTTTGCTTATTTTTAAGAAGAAAAATTAATAGTGGTTAACTTAATTAGATTAATTATAATTAATTTCCTAATTAACCTAAGATAATATAATTAAGAAAATAAAACAAAAATAAGAAAAAGAAGAAACAAAACAAACGCATAAAAATTATGAGGGAGCCTGGGATCGAACCCAGGCCCTCAAGCTCCCAACACACATGCTCCACCACCAAGCCACCGGCAACATTTTGAAATATAACGCAAAAGAAAAATATATAAAATAAAACATTTTTTGAATTTCATGAAACCGCGCCAAACACCTTCTTCTTCCTTCGTCCGTGTGGTAAGCCTTTAGTGACACTTGTCCGTCACTAAAACTTGTAGTGAAGGATTTTTCCGTCACTAGAAACCCTGCGCAAATCAAACATTTAAAACATGATGAATAAATTAGTTTTAATGGTCCAAGTTAATTAATATGAGGTTCCTAAACACAAATAACTCATCAATTTCTCCAGAAATTGCTTTTATCATGAGCCCCCAAATCAAACCCTCAAGAACCCTAATTATGGTTTCGTATCCATATGGCCCCAAATCTCTAAATTATTTGCCCAGAAACATTCCTTGTGACACCATAAACAACAAAAAATCATCAAATTTAGTTTATAACCAGTATAATCACAGAATCGAAAAATATATATAAACCAAAAAATAAGATTTAGTTAGCATGTTTTGGCATGATTTCGATGCGAATGAAGGTAGGATTACGATCAATGGTCTTCAAGGAATCTAATTGTAAACACCCCAAATTTGCCCTCACTTTTCTTACACCATGGCTTGTGATCTTTCATTTTTGCATTAGCATAAGCATACCATCTCATATTGCATAGTTCCATTTCATCTGCATCTAGGGTTTGTGATCGAGCAATCCAAGAAGTGATATGAGCCATCCAAAAGGTCTTGAAGCTTTCCAATAGGATCCATGTGTGTTCCATGATCATAATATGCTCCCCAACGTTCATAAAAGTCAAGGGATCACAAAGAATGGCAAAGGCATAGAGGCAGAGCTAGGGTTTTCCTGCACAGATGACCAAAATTAGGGTTTTGGTTTCAGAGGCCTTAACCCCAAACTTTTTGGTCATTCTTGTTTCTAATGGTCTTAATATGTTATAAGGATCATGTTTACCAAATTTGATGAAGAAATTTACTGTGGAAGTCATCTGATCATTGGGTAACTTCTTGAGCAAGTAAAGTCAAAATCAGGGCATCTGAGGCCTCCATCAAGAGCACCAAAGGGTCACCATCATCATTTTGGGTCTCTATGATCTTTATTTGATCTTATAAGTGGTTGGAAGTTCAAAAGGTTGAAGAATTTTGAGCCAAATGCAAACTTGCTATTTTTGGAAATGACTTGTAATGGAAACTTTCCATTTTGGGAAAGATTTTCAACCTATTCTTTCATGACCAAAAAAGCTTCAAATGAAAAATTCTTGGGCATGAAAGTTGTATGTTATGTCTTCCCATTTTCAAAAAATAATAGAACATGTTTTGATTCATCCTAGAAATCAAGATATGGCCTTTCAAAGTTGGCAAAAATCCTATAATTTTCAAGTTCATGCCAAAGAGGATTTTTTGCCAATTCAAGTTTTAAGCCATTTCATGACCTCTAATTGTTTTCTAAACATCATACAAACATAGTGCAATGCATTTGAACCAAAATTGGGCCTTGGATTGCAAGATTCATCAAGATATTTTCATAAAATTCTCAAAGAGGGAAAGTTGCAAAAACCTTGGAAACCTTCCATCCACTTGTGCCAGCTGCATAAAATCAATCCTATGGCCCTCCATGAATCAGGCTGAGGCCAGACACCCCTTGAAGCAGCTCCTGCCATGGCCCATGCTTGAAGTACAAAGTTGTTGACTTTTTTGCAACTTGCTCATACCAATCACAATAGGCCACACCAACTCTTATGACCACTCCTATTGGCTTATGAAAACCCTAAGGAACACATTACATGCAACACATTGGCCTAAATGCTCCAAGGACTCAGCTTTCACAAAATTTTCCAAAAACTTCCTTTCTTCGATTCTCAAAAACCAACCATCAAACCTCAAAACAAACTTCACCAATCATCTCAATATCACTTATTTGAGAGAGTTCAGGGAAGAGGGTCACCAGAGAAGATGACCGGAACACTGTTCCGGTCACCTGAGGGTTATTAGGGTTTAATTAGGGCTAATCCTCCCAGTTTAAATGTGAGCCATCAGATTGTGTTTAGCGCGTGATTGGAGGGCTAGGGTGTGTCCACTTAACTTTAATCCTTTTAATTAATTTAAGTAATTAGGGTTAATTAATAAAAAGGCCAGATTGAATATCAGTCATAGGATAGCGCGCCAGTCATCATCTCTCTCTCAAGTTTAAATGTGGACCCTCAGATCTTCATACTTTCTTTTAATTTTATTTTTTATTTCATTTTTATTCATTTCTTTTGTACATTTTATTTAAAATATCAAAACGCATCCCAAAAATATGATCTTTTGCATTTCTGATCCAAATAATTTCTTAACCCAAAAATAATTTTTATTTTTATTTTTCGCATTAAAATATTATTTTTAAAATATTTAATGTTATTTTTAATTAATTAATGGATTTTAATTAATTAAAAATGCATTTAGGTTTCTAAAAATCACCAAAACATTCATGAACCATTCCAATACATTTAGAAACATTTTCAAACTCATCATACAAATTTCGTTTTAGGTTTGATCATAATTTCACAATTTTCTTTGAATTAGGGTTCTTAAAAATCATATTTTCTAATCCTAACTTAAAAAATTCATTTCTGCCTAACCATGATGAGTTTGAACTTGATTCTTTTTGCATTGTTTCACATATTGCATATAGTTTCTAGGTTATTTTTCTCATGATTTTATCTTGCATTTTCATTTTGATTTGCATTTTCCCTTAAGAATCACCCAAAAACCCTAGCAAACTTAGAAACTTCATAACTTCCATTAGGTTAAGCTTCTGACTTTCTCCTTTGGGGTGTGAGCTTGTATAGGTTTAGGGTTTGTTTGGGCTTGATTTCAAATTTTTATCATGATGTATGCTTCTGTTTTGGTCATTTGCATCTCATACATTCATAAAACCCTAATTTCTCATGTTCATTTGCATTCATCTTTGCATATCATCATCATGTGAACTTGCCATGACATTTCAAGCATTTGTATGACATCTTAGACATCTTAAGACATGCTTGAACATTGCTTGATCATTTCTTCATTCATTTCCTATGCTTTTCATCCATTACACTTCATGGGCATTCGTGTGTTTTCATGCTTCTAAACATGCTTTCATTGCATCTCATCCTTGTATGATCATTCATATGCATCTTGTATGACTTTGCATCATCTCATATGCCTTTTACATTGCACATTCACTTCTGAATTTTGTCTTCACATCTCATTTCATTTCATTTCCTTTTACTTTATGTCTTATGCATTCATACTAACATTTTCAGGAACTTTTGGTAAGTTATTTTGGGAGGTGGATTTGCCGTCACTTCCCATATCTTCCCATCATTCATATGCATATTTACTTGTCTTTGAAGTGAACTTGTTTCACTTGTGTTCCATTCTTCTTACTTTCTTTCTTTTAAGTTACTTATCTTCTTCGGGAAGTAAGTAACTTATTCTTATACTTCCTTCCCTTTTCATCTACTTCTTCCATTGGTGGCCCTGAAGATCTTTCCTCTTAAGCCTCACAAACCATGGGATGCCCAAGCATGATAACTTTTAGGGTTGTGTATATTCCCCCTTAGTCTTTTACCTTTGAGTCTCCTTGAGTCTCTCTTCTCATCTCAATAATCAGAGACTAAACTCTTAAAGCTTTAGGACTTTGAATTAGGGTTATGCCTGCATCCTTATCTTAGGATGGAGTGTATAACTTTAATCCTAAGTGTTACAGCTTTAATTTGTTTACACCTCTTAATCAAATCACATTAATAATCACTAAGACTTTATCTTGTAACTTGGGCCTTACATTAGGGTTCTATCTCTTCCTTCATGGTTAAGAGGGACTAACCCTAGTGTTTAATGGACAAGTCCCCCTCAAGTTGTCTTACAAACTTAAAATCCATTTCTTAATCTCATCCTTTAATTAAAATCCATTTAATAAAGGCTTGACATATAATGAATTTAATCCCTAACCATGGATTAAGTTGATGTATCTTCCTCAGCTTAAGTGTTCTCATCTATTATCCTTCTATTAGGATGGTGTAATGAGTTCACTAATCTGTGATTAGAGATTAAACTCATTACTTAACACTAAAAAACCCCCGAAAACATCTTAATAATCACAAGTAGGTTAATGATCATAATCCTACATCATCATGGTAATTAAGTTGAGATGCTTATCTCATACTTAAAGTATGCTCATTATCCCTAATCAGGGAGGACATAATGAGTTTACAACCCTTGATTTAGGCTTAAGCTCATAATCCTATGCAAAACACCGAAGGCAATAGAAAACTGAAAACACAAAAACAAACAATAATTGTCTCCTTCGGGATTCTTTTCTCATCACACTCATTAACAAAACGAGAACTCACTTCTTCCGTATAATGCAAGACAATTAGCACTCGAGCCAGACGAGTCATACACTTGAGCATAGGCAAGTAAGCAGTTCACAGTCAATTTATATCCAGTCTCTTTGAGTCGAACTATGGTGTTCTGACTTCCTCATTGCACGCGAGGATACGTAGGCATAACTTAACAGTTATCGAATAAAAGTCTATGGGTATTCCCCTTCTTTCAACATTCTTTTCTAAGTACTCAGTTCCTGAGCACTCACTCTCTTTTTTCATTGACACCTGTACTTTCTTTCCTTAGCTTTTGCACACATATAGCACATACACTTGTTCCCCTTTTAAACACAATATTGTAAGCGTGGATCCCGTCGAGTACGATGGACAATCTGGGTGCTAATACCTTCCTAGGTTGTAACCAACCCCCTTTCTCAGTTTCTCTGGTTCGCAACTGTCTTATCCATCTCTTTCAAGGTTTATGCAGCATTACCTTTCCTTCGGGATAAAAATGCCTAGCTAGCGACTCTATTCATTCATTGTCTCTTTTCGCCGACCGTTCGCGTTTGCACCGGGATGTAAATATTTGGGAGCGACAGCTTGGCGACTCTGCTGGGGATAGAGATATTGCAACCAGGGCTTCTGGTTCCTTTTGTGGGTTTCTCCTAGCGCTTGTGTGATTTGTGTTTATGGGGGTGTTATGTGTTAGGTGTGCTTTCCGTTTATCGCTTTACTTGTTGCTTTCTATACAACTTTATTTATCGCTTTCATTTACTGTTTTATGCATTTCACATTACTGTCATCATATCATGTGCGGGATCTGTTGTTTACCTTGGTGGGAGGGATACTCAGTGAGTAAGGTTCCATACCGGGAGCCCAAGTGACACATAGGATTAGAGTGGCTTCATATTCTTTCCCATTTCATTTCGGTCTGGTGTGGGAATATGAAACATGGTTCAGACATGGGTTTCTTCTTGAGAACTCTGTGCTACAGATTTCTTGTAGTACTAGGGATATCTGGGAAGCCTGTTAAGTCTGGATGACCTTTTTAGATGACCTTCAGCATCTGAGGTGAATTAGAGGAGGGTCCTTTATGATTAACGTAAATATTGTACCTCCGGGTTAGAAGTGTTTACACTTCTCATAACTGATCCAAGTCTAAGGATCCTTGTTCTAGAACAATACTTGTGAGTGGGTTGGGATGTTGACAGGTTTGCAGGAACCCTTGGCCTCATCATACCCTGTTACTAATATTGTTAAGGTTACACTATTTTGGACTGATTCTTTGAAACCCTGGACTTGTGACTCTTTATTTGAGCCTCCCACCTGGTTACTGGTTCTCTAGCCTCCATCTGGATTTCTAAACACACATGGACCCTATCAAAGTAGATAACAAATCCAGAACTTGATCACAAATCGTTGCATATCATTATGCATACATCACTTTGCATCATTTTAACATTTGTCTATTTGTTTTACAGGGTATCCCCTTCGTCTTTGGTTTGGTTTTGACTGTTCTTTTGCTCAACCATCTTCATCAGCTATCAGAGGTCTTCTTCAGATATCTTCAGCAGTTACCTTCATCATCATTTCTCCTCCGATATTTTCTTCAGCATCCATTGTCAGTATGGATTCATCCAGGAAGAGCAACATCACTTATCATTTCTTTGAGCCCTTCCTAGCAGGCATCAGGCAGATTCAGGCCCTTATCACTCCTAATCATGTCCCATTATTCAGGGAACACTATGGTGGTATTATGGACATGATCATGGACTTGGATGCATCACAAAGGAGTATGATCCACACTTGCCTTCAGTTCTATGACCCTCCTCTCAGATTCTTTACCTTCCCATACTTTCAGTTGGGTCCTCTATTAGAAGAGTTTTCCATGTTGTTGGGTGTCCTCCATCAGGAGGGGGATTCCTTTCAACCCTGAGATGACTGCTCCTAGGAATGAAAACATAGCTAAGGATCTGTATTTGGAAACCACCATCATTGATCAGCATATGACTACCAAGGCTGGAATCCCAGGCCTCCATTTGGACTTTTTGATCACCCAGGCCACCAGTCATGCTGCAACAGGGAAGTGGGAAACTGTTTGTGCTCTCCTGGCCCTTAGCATATATGGTATCATCCTGTTTGCAGACGAGCCTAAGTTTGTAAGCAAGAGTGTTATCCACCTCTTCCTACTAAAGAATCCAGTTCCTACCTTTCTAGGGGATTTCTATTACTCAGTGCATCAGAGAAATGAGAAGCAGAGGGGAAGATTAGTCAGATGTTGTGCACCTCTTTTCTACTGTTGGTTATTGAGACACTTGCCAAATACAAAAGCTTTCTTGAATCCTCACCAATTAAGAAATTGGGCAAAGAGAATGATTGCTCTCACTTCAGAAGACATCAGGTGGGGCACTCAGAGTTCAGTTGACTTTTCCTATGAAAACCCTAATTTAGAAACTCCTGATTCTTGATGATCTGAAATTTCCTTGATGAATCATGATCAACCCTTGATCAAATGATGTTTTTTACTTCATAACCTTGATGTTGGCAAAAAATCTTGAATTTTGAATTTAATTTGACCATAATTGACCTCAGTTTGACTTTTTAACCAACTTGACTGATTATTGAATACTTGACATTTGACTGGTCAAACTTATTGGGAAAGCCCTGAAACTTAACATGGGGATTCTTGAAGAAATGTGGGATGTTATGAATCTCACTTGAGGCCTTGGAAGTCCATCTAGCTTGGAGAAAATCAAAACCCTAGTTCTGGATCCATTGTTCAGGGGGAGGCTTTGTCTGATGAAACCTTCAATCCATTTGACCAATTGTTAACTTTGTGAACCTTGTGAACCTTGAGAGAAACCTTGGGACACATTGCTTTGATTGTAAGAGGGAAAATTTTGGGGTACAACAACTGCCCCTATTCAATTTTCTGAAACATGAAGAGTTAGATTGGCATGCACGCCATTCGTGACTAGTGATATAATGATATATCTCTTGTGACACCCGAAATGATCTCACCCTTGAGAGGGAGACCCTTATTCAGCATATCCAATCATTTGCATCATCACAGGCATGACATGCATCATGCATAACATTCCTTCCTAAAAACAGGAATGTCATCAAACATAATCATATTAATCATCAAAATAAAACAAAACTATTTGAATAAGATTCCTAATGATCACATTCTCATACAAACCACTGTGCATCATTCAATGTATAAAATTCATAGCATAGCAGGATCCAAGATGTGCATCCCAGACGATCCTCTTTCAAAGATGGCAGTATTCCTCCGAAAGGAGTTAATACCCTGCATGTGATCACGAAATTTACTTCCCCCAACAAGTCATTCTTCAACTTTATGGTTGATAGTGATGACCTCCAATATCTTCACTTTGTTGCTCCCCAAGCAGAGGTTATCTTAAAGAGTCTCTTTGTGAGCTTTTCCTCTGTAAAATTTGGCCTAACATTTTTCCTCCAAGAAGGAATTCCTCTTGATTTGTTTCCCCCAGCAGACATTTGTTCGAGATACTGCTTTGGCATTCTTCGAAGAGCCTTAATTGATAAGGAACTACTTCGCAAGACCCGAAGAATCTCATGTTGTGGTAGAGATATTGTTCTAGTATCACCGAAGAACCCTTGAAGGGGACTGCTTCGCTTGACCTGGAAAATCTTGTACCATTGTTTGAGATACTGCTCTAAGTATCCCCAAAGAGCCTTTATTGTTAAGGAGCTGCTTTGCTTGGATTAGATAATCTCATTTGATCGAGATACTGCTTTGGAATTCTCCAAAGAGCCTTAATTGATAAGGAACTGCTTCGCAAGACCCAAAAAATCTCATGTTGGGGTAAAGATATTGTTCTAGTATCACCGAAGAACCCTTGAAGGGGACTGCTTCGCTTGACCTAGAAAATCTTGTACCATTGTTCGAGATACTGCTCTAAGTATCCCCAAAGAGCCTTTATTGTTAAGGAACTGCTTTGCTTGGATTAGAGAATCTCATTTGTTTGAGATACTGCTCTAAGTATCCCCAAAGAGCCTTTATTGTTAAGGAACTGCTTTTCTTGGATTAGAGAATCTCATTTGTTCGAGATACTGCTTTGGCATTCTCCGGAGAGCCTTAATTGATAAGGAACTGCTTCGCAAGACCTAAAGAATCTCATGTTTTGATAAAGATATTGTTCTAGTATCGTCGGAGAACCTGTGGAAGAGACTGCTTTGTATGACCTAGAAAATCTTGTACCATTGTTCGAGATACTGCCCTAAGTATCCCCAAAGAGCCTTTATTGTTAAGGAACTGCTTTGCTTGGATTAGAGAATCTCATTTGTTCGAGATAATGCTTTGGCATTCTACAGAGATCCTTAATTGATAAGGAACTGCTTCGCAAGGCCTAAAGAATCTCATGTTTTGATAAAGATATTGTTCTAGTATCGTCGAAGAACCTGTGGAAGGGACTACTTCGTATGACCTAGAAAATCTTATCTCATTTGATCGAGATACTGTTCTAGTATCACCGAAGAACCTTTATAAGGGATTGCTTTGCTCGATCTAGAAAGTCTTACACTTTAGTTGAAAATGTTGCTATAGTACCCTTGGAGAATCTTAAGTGTGGTTGAGGCATTGTTCCCCATGTTGGAATGAACCAATAAATAAGATACTACTTCATTGGTTTATAGAATCTTACTTCCCCTAGCAGAGACAATGTTCCAAACATCCCCGAAAAGCTTTGGATTGTAAGGATTTATTTCATGTGATGCGAAGGGTCTCATTTCTTTGTTAATCCACTTTAATAGTCGCCGGAGAACCTTAATTGGTAAGGCACTGCTTTGCACAATTCGAAGAATTTCACTTAGTAAATTGAGATACTGCTTTGTTAATTCAAAGAATCTTAGACATTTTTTTGCAAATTACCATCTCATCCGCATATCTTTTATTATTGCATTGAATTTTCCTTCTTGTCGGACAAATTTTAGGGTTTTCTTTTATCTAATTGACTTTTACCCTAAAATTGAACGCCATGCAGCGGTTCACTTTATCGGGTTCAAGGCAAATTAGATAGGGGCATCTGTCATACCCCAAATTTTTCCTACCCATTCAATTGTTTTTAATATTGTTGTTACGTCACTAACCATTATTCAAAAGTTCAAAAAAAAATAGAGAAATGTGTTTGTTGTCTGTTGTGCAGGTTGATTACCAAAGTTTCGGCAAGGCTATCGAGTCTGGAGTGTGGGAAGTGATGGGCAAGGATCCAATGAGTTTGACCTAATCATGGTTAAACAAGATTGGTACTCCATTATTAGGTTTATAAGTTATACAAGTCATCATTTTTTTATGGTTATAAAATTATCAGAATCTAGGGTTATGGGTGGTGCGTTGAGGTTCTTATTGCAAATCATTCTCTTGAGGCTCTATTTAGAATCCTAGTATTTTTATTTTCTTCAAGTAGTTCCATGACCTCATTATGGTCCAAACTTGCAAAAGAAATGAAAATTTGTTTCATTGAAAGTTTGTTTGAGGCATGGTTATTTTGGTATAAGGAAAACATTTGAATCCAATTTAAAAGCCTAAGAGAGTGCGGATCCATCTGGTGATTTCTCTTTCAAGATATTGTCATCATGTCACAATTAAAGGTGCAATTAAAGTGAAAGAACCGTGGTTGAGTCTGTAAAGAAAAGTGAAGCATGGTACATGATAAAGGTTTCAATGGATTAATAATGTTCAAAGTGCTACTCCTTGGGGAAATTTGAGAATTGAACCCAGGATATTTGTCAATATAGATAGATGTGCATTGGATGTTAATGAGAGAATATCATTCCATAACTCAATTACTATCAAATACATGTTTTGAGCTTTAAAGAATTACATAGATATGGTACATGATGAGTTTCGAAGGACGTGAGTTTTTTAAAGACTCTATTAAAAATTTCACAACCATCAGTGTGGGCCAGGGTTTAGGTTCAATGCCATTTCATGTTAGCATGCAACAATGTCTCAACACACAGTCAGGCCTGTACCAAAAATGGAATTAAATTTCTTAATTACAAAGACCTAGCACTAAACAAACACCAATACTACCATCTGTTATGATCACCCTGCTGCCAAGACTGCTATCCAGCCAACCTTCCTGCGTTTCCTCATGCGACATCCAACCAAAGACGAAGTCCGCACCTGCAAAACATGGATCAGATTCTGTAATGGTCAATAAGCAATTGGTACATAGTGTCTTGAAGTGAAGCATGAGCAATTAAGTGTCAAAGCCATCGGAAATACATGGTTATAATAAGACAGAATACAAAGGATATGGCTTCCTCTTCCTACCTCATCAAACATCTTCATGCCATGATGAAAAAGCTCATGCTGAATCCAAAACTGTCATATTCTCTTTACCTACGACAGTTAGGAACACATTAGTTCATATTTGTGATTCAAAGGTCTTAAGCAAGAGTTTATTTTTCAAGGCAATTCCAAGATTATGTGTTATTTGAAGACAAGATTGCCAAAATCAAAATTCATCCAAATTCAAAATGAATAAAAAAAGAGATTAGAATTGGTTTAAACAATATTACATGCGGAACAATTGCTAATTTTACCAAGTTAGGGGAGCCTAAAAGATTGAAATTAATGATGGGATCAAGGACCCCAAGGACTTGTGTCTGACCATGTCATCCTTCATGCTGACCATGTTTTCGTTTCGATCTTTCTAAGTCTTCATGCCCACTCTTCCAACCCTTCATGAGCCATGCCACCTTCGTGCTTCACCGAGTTTCTATTATGTATTAGTACACAAGATTTACGAATCTACATTTACATCATGCTTCATGGTATTGATATTTCGAAGCAAACTTGCAATGGATACTCCAATATATCTGCCAAGCAAGGAAAATAAGAGCAGTCCTACAAATACCTCAACAACATGTAAAATAACAAGTAACATCAACAAATAGCGCGACCATGTTTTCAGGGCAATACAAAAACAAGGTTTACAAAGATTCATCAATAAAATTTCACCTTCAGGCCACAATCTTGTTTCCAGCCAAGGGATACAAAGTGGATTGAAGAGTACAAAATAAAAGCTGAAGAAAAAATCTTCATGAGCAGTGTTACAATTCATGTGTTTTAAAGAAAAAACCAATGGAGCTATAGGCAAGAAATAGCAGATCGAGACACGAGGTATATGTCAAAATTAGATTTCAGTTTTGTTGTTAATGTTATCTAGTTCTATCTTAATGTTACCTATTTACAAGAATTAAGCACACGTTGCTTTAGTTCCAAGTAACTCACGAGGTTGTCTTGCACATTATCCAAACTTCATGTCATCTCCCAAGTTGTGTCAAGCCTCCATCCAAATATTTCTATGTCTTGCCATCCATAGCCTTTGTATCCAACCTCCAAGAGACATTAACAAACATCTGATTTATGGAGCACCATCGTGGTTCACATTCTTCTCATGGTAGGATGCAACACATACATTGACTGATACATTGTGCAAAGAGTTTGACTGATACATTGTGCAAAAGCTTGGAAAGAATGACCTTACACAAAATGAAAAGGTTAACAATAGCTTACAGTCAAAATGGAAATTCCTCAAGCTCAGGTGCCATCATCTCCAACCTGTAAAGGATAGTAACCAATGCAATATTCATAAGCCACCAAAAATAGCGTGAAAAATCATCATGGAGTCGTAACAGGTGCTAAGATGGAACCACATAGTAGTGAAAAGTAAAAATTAAAAGCAGTAAAATATTTGTGACCAAATTCACAATTGCAACTCTTCTGGAAGGTCACTACAAACAAATATAAGCAAATTTCATGACTCACACAATGGTCCCTACACCATTTCACAACAATTTTGTTTCTAACGGATTTCACTCACACACATCACTCACGAATATTCCAAACTCACACGTACCACTACCTCAGATTTTCCCCTATAAAAGCAATCATTATCAATCATTGAGGGGACCTGAACACTGAAAACACCTAGCGGCTAAGCAGAAATGGCAGAAGAACAATTGAAAAATCTACTCACTAAAAGGCTCGGAATTCATAAAAAAAACTCCTTAGAACCTCACACTGAAGCTCTAAGGAAGTTTAAGCCAGAACCTCATCAAATGAAGTAAACAACGGAAAACAACAACAAGCAATAACAACACAACAAGGAAAAACAACATTGAAAAACATACAACAACAATAACAAACGAAATGAAGAAGAAGTTTAAAGAAGAAGAAGAAGAAGAAGAGCATAAAGCGGAGCAAACAACAAGAGAAGATTTAGTGGAGCACCTGATTCTCAGAGGATCGTTCTTCGAGGGTTAGCACTTTCCTTTTCTCGCTTTTACCTTCTTTAAATCTCATTGATATTTGCTTTATCGTGTTTGGCTTTGACGTGTTTGAAATTCGTTTTCTGTGTATTGCTTCTGAAACCCTCGATCCCTTTGCGTGACTGTGTTTTTGAAAAATCTGACTTTAGATTCGTGCTTTGAATAAAAATAATAAGGGTTGTATTTAGCATTTTGGGTTTGGTTGTGGTGAACTGCCGGAGAAGACGGTGGCGCCGCCGTGGCCACCGGCCTTCTCCGGTGACTTTTAGGGTTCCGGTGATTGTTAAAATTCATAGAGAGAGAGAGAGAGATTAGCGAGAGGCTTTATATATGAGAGAGTGACATTGAAGTTTTGTACGTTTGTGTTTTAAAAAGGGATTTTGTTTATCATATTATGACCAATGTCTGGCCTTTAGCGACGGTGACAGGTGTCTCTCCCTTGGACACTTGTCACCGGTAGATAGACCCAAAGTGTTTTATCCCGGTGATTCCATATTGATCCCGTGTGCATTCATCCCTACGTCCTACCATGTATCCTTACATCTGCACCTTAGATCTAGGTCAAGGTTGTTATTTTTATGATAATCAAACGTTCCAGATTCTTCCTAGAGTCAACTCGTTTGACTGATTTCCTTATAATGCACCCTCACTTCGAATGGGCTTTTAATCTTCTGGGCCCAGCGAATTTTTGATTGGCACCCCCTGTCTGTCTTTTTAAAACCAACCCATTTGTTATTTTAATTTATTTTGTTTTGTTTTTTTCTTTTATTTAAAAATTCTAAAAAAAACCAAAAAACATTTTTATTAATTAATTATTTTAAATAATTTTATTTAATCCAATTAATTAATGTATTAATTAATTTTATTAAATAGTTTAATTTAATTAATTAATTCTCTTTTGATATTCGAAAAACTAAAGAAAAATATTTTCTAAATTAGTTTTGTGCAAATTTTAATTGCTTTCTTATCGTTTGACCAATTTCTATCTTTGAATATCCAACATAAAAAAACATTTTTGTTGATTGATTATCTTAAATAGTTTTATTTAATTTGATTAATTAATTTGTTAATTAATCTAATTAAATATTTCTATTTAATTTGATTAATTATTCTTTCTTCATTGTTCGATTTTATTTGTGTGGTGAATGTTTGTGTATGCTCGAATCTTCTTGCTTGTGATATGATGATATGCTTACTTATGTGATTTACTTTTGCATTTTTGACGATAAACTGCTAAGTAAAAAAAACGAACGCACACTATGACTAATCATTTCAAAGATAAACGAAATCTTTGGTCCAACTCCAAGTAAATATCCATACACACACGTAAGTCGATCATTCTCTAATCACCATCCGCACGAACTTTGCACTTCACACTTCACACTTTTTCTCAACCTTTTTCAACTTAACGAATTAACACATTGCGCTTGTTTTCCATATCTAGTCTTTAGCTTAGTTTCTCAATCTTGCGAGCCGAGCGCATTGTGCCTCGCTAACAAACCAGATAAATAAACCTCCATTTGCATTTACCCTTGTTGAGCGCATTATGCTTCATAAATGACCTCAAAAACCAAAATGTTACTTTTAGATCCAAACCCTTGATCCAACATCAAGCGGTCTTAGGAAATAAACAACTTCAATAATACGAGAAGAATTGTACGCCACGAGCCTTAAGCGGTAGAAAGGAGGACTACGAGTTATCGTTACTCATTCCGATTATTTTGTCGCCGGACGCTGGTCCGGATCGAGTGGAATAAACTACCCATAGTCTTTAGTGCAATTCGACTTCTAAATCCTTGCATCGAAGAAAGGTAATAAAAAGAACTCCAATCACCCGAAGTTGGCCGAACTACGAAGCTCTGACTTTCCCATTGCACAAGGGAATACGTAGGCACAAGGATCTCAATCCTTTCCGAGCCCCTAGGATCAATAAACCACTTAATTTAGCAAGTAATACATAAGCATAGACATCCCTTCGTGCGTGACAACTTAGATGGTTCCCATCGAGTACGATGGATGTAGGGGGTGCTAATACCTTCCCCCTACATAACCGACTTCCGAACCCCGATAATGGTTTGAGACGACCTTATCTTATCCCTTCTTGGTTGTTTTATCTATATTTACCATTTCCCTATTTGGGAATAAACAAAATTAGGTGGCGACTCTCATGTCATCCCAGTCGCGACCGTGTTCGCGAGGATCATATTTTTCGAGGTACGATAGCTGGCGACTTTGCTGGGGACTGGTTAACCCCTATGCAAGTCGAGCCTAGTCTAGGTTTCCGCATTTGTTTGGATGTTTTCTTATGTGTTACTTGCTTATTTTATCGCTTTCTTTATCGCTTTCCATATTTATATTGTGACTCTGTGGTACTTTGAAACAGTACTTTGATTGCAAAAAATAAACTTGAGTGAAAAGCTATATACTCGGGCTTATGAGTACAAACATTATGAGAGGTTGTGTAGTATTGGCTCCCAAGAGAAATGCTCTCATGGACGGTTGATACGAAGACCTCGCTTGGAGTAGATTCTAGTGCGAATAATGACGACCGTTATATTGATTGCGTGGATGATCAGTGTTTTCATTAGGATCATCGACTCTAAAGACCTTAAAACCTTAAACTTTTGGGCTCAAGCATAAGGTTGATGGTCGCGTAGTATGAGGCACCGAGGGGTTACTCTCGTGTAGTTCGATACGAAGACCTCACTCAGAATAGATTGTCTCAATGGAGTTGACTGACTGTCAAATTGTCGACATGTCCAGTAAACAGTTGAGACAAGTCCATAACTCTGAGACTTTTGTTTGAAACCATGTGTCGATGGTTGCGTAGTATGGGGAATCGAGAGGTTGCTCTCGTGTAGTTTGATACAAAAACCTCACCCAAACGAGATTCATATGGGGAGTCAATCAAACGTCATATTTATGGCGTGTATGATGAACATCCATATGGATTGTTAACTTTGGGGGTTCTTTAAAACTTACAGCCTACTTGGTGAGATCCTTGTAAGGAGAGCAATTAAAATATCTTTCATTTATATTGTCCGGAGATGATCGTTTGGATCCACTCATTCATAAATGCATTCATTCATACATAAAAAAAATAACAAAGCTCTTAATTTCTTATATTTGTTGTAGATAAAATCATTTGCCAAAGCAATCATGATGAGCAATCTTCCTGAAAAGAGTATTTTCACTTTCAAGAACAAATAACCCCAAGCTGGATTTTGAAGACTCGAGAAATTTTTTTTGTAGTTTGGATGTTGATTTCAAAAGACTCAAAATTCTTTGTACTTGAATTTGAAATCAATGAAAAGAAAAGCTTATGTTTGATATGTGCTTCTATGTTTCTTCATTATGATTGCAATGTAAAATGCTTAATATTTTGGCTAATAAATAATGAGATAACTAAGGGCTTTGTAAATAAACATGCATTCATGCATATCATTTCCTATAACAACTCATAATAAAAACCTTTCATCCATAAACAACCATTTGACTTCTCGACACTGGTGGTAATTCTAATCAGAGGATTGATGGAGCGTTTGAGGCAAGATCAAGACATGATGAAGAGAAGCATGGATCACATGAAGGAAAAAATGGACCAGATTCTTGAGTCTATCACAACTTTGGCAAGTGGGGAAGGACTTCAACAAGAGGTGGTAAGCTGGAATGTTACTCCTTCATTTTCTTCTGCTCCCCAGTCTTCATTGGTCAACCCACTACATGAGGGTCTTCCCAGACATCATCAGAGGCCAATACTTGTTCCACAACCAAGTTTGAAGAAACCAGTGAATGATCAATACCTTATCTAGGGTAGACCTCGAGTTGTTTGAGAGAGAAAGTTTGTTCAGCTTGAACCAATACCAATGTCATACAGTGAATTGCTTTCGCAACTTGTTCAAAGGTCATTGGTATTTCCTCAAAATATTAATTCAGTGGTGTATCCAAGCTTGCACGAGTACAACCCAAGCGTAAGGTATGATTTCCATGCAGGGTCGTCAGGGCATACTACTGAAGATTGCAAAATCCATAAGTATAAGGTGAAGGAGCTGATTAATAACAAAGTGCTGATGTTCAAAAGAAATGGTTCAAGGGTAGATATCTTGATTAATAGGCCATGCAATGCCCAAATTGAGGGAAAAAATCCGGAGTATGCCAGAGGACAATTATCTGATGCAAAGCCTCCTAGAAGGGTCACACAACCAATGCCTATTGTGATTCCTTACCAACAAGGAAAATTGGACACTCCTACTCAAGACCATGGGAAGAAAAGCCAATGCTATCAACAAATAGGGTTGGAAAAGTCTCATTCTATTCTTGTTCCTATTCCTATACCATGTGCACAACTGATGTCTTACCTGATACATAATTCTTTGGTGGTGCCCATATCCCTCGGATTGCCTCGTACCTGTTTGCCACCTGGATATGATCCTAATGCACAATATGAATACCATAAAGGGGCGATGGGGCACTATATTTAAGGTTATTGGTCATTCAAGAATAAAGTTCAAGAGTTAATCAACAACAAACGCCTAGTATTCGAAAAGGATAATCCAGATGTTGAATATGGATACCATACTGGAGCCTTGGGGCATGCTGTCAATGAATGTGAAGACTTTCGAAATAAATTGCGAAAGTTGGTCAACAAGGAAGATCCTAGCATGAATGGTTCGATTCAAAGGCCTGGTAAAGAGAAGATGCACGAGCCTCTTAGCCCGCTCAAAATTTTGTACCACAAAGAAGAGGTCATGCCAATGACAGGTGACATGTCTTCCCTCTCTGGCAAGAATGTGGATGCCACCACCCATGCGATTGAAGAATTGGGAAAGGAGACTGAAAAAGGTTGTATCTTATGAAGATGTTACAAGAAGAGACTTTGAAAGTGATTTTATCGATTCTGACGATGATATCAATCGTTGGGTTGGAAAAATGTCAACAAATGATGTTATGGCAGAAAAGTAGTCTCAATATGCACAAACAAGACCTTATGGTCCCTTTGCTTCTCGAAAACTATCATTGTCAGCGTATCACCATCCTTCTGGACGATTGGCAAAGCCTAAAATACCAAACCATAAACCATGGATTGCTCCCTATGCGAATCAACAATACCCATGCAGGTCAGATGCTCCGAATCAACAAGCTTATGGATCTCCGCATCAGATAGCATTTCCTCCATTCCTACAACAAACCAGGGATTTTCTCAACGGTTATGTCAACGTCAGAATGCTCCACGCCAACACTATCAACAAAGGCCAAGAAAGCAAAAAAAGAATTTCACTCCGCTATCAATGTTGCGCAGTCGCATACTTCCATATTTGATCGATAATGGATGGGTAGAGCCAAAGAAATTGGATCCAGTGCCTCTTCCATACCTATCAAACTTTGATCCCAATGTTCGTTATGGTTTTCACGCCAACGCACATGGTCATTCAACTGATGATTGCCAACAACTCAAGAATAGAATTCAAGAACTGATTGAGTCTAAATTGATCTCATTTACGCCTCAAGGCATGGAAATCAATATTCCTCCAATTGTTCATGTGGATGCATCAGACCAGGTTATGAAATAAGTTATTGTTGAGAGTAGCTATGAAGATGATTCTCATACAAATCAACGAATGCGTGACAGAGGATTTCAAAGTCAGCATAAACCTCGCAACAATTTGGAAAGAAGGAATGCTCATATTCGTCCAGTTCCTATGGCATACAGTTAGCTTTTGCCATATCTGATCCAGAACTCACTGATGGATCCCAAACCTATCAAGCCATTACCCAAGCCATACCCACCAGGGTACAACCCTCACGAGAGATGTGGATATCATGCTGGATCGTTGGGACTCTCAACTGAAGACTACAAAGCTTACCAAGCCATAATACAATTGCTGATGGACCAGGGGTGTATATCCTTTTCAGAAGGAAATTTGTTTATGCGTGTCAAACTTCCCGGTTGATTGAGTTTGAAGACTCCAGAGAAATCTCCTAAATCCCAGTTCCTCAACACTGGCAGACTATTTGTAGTTTCTTTTCTTTTAAGTGCTACGTGATTTAAATATTGTTGTCTTTAATGGTAATATTAATGAAATGAACGTGCATGTTTTGAACTAATCCATTCATTTGTATTCATTCACTTTTTTTCTCACTTATCACAAAAAATAAAAAAAAATTGCACTTCACTCTCGTTAGCACATTGTTGTTTTAGCAAATATTTGAGGGAGGATGACGAAAACAAAATACCCATAATTGTTGATAACATACTTTTGGAAATAACCTTGCTGATGATGTACATGCATTGTTTCAAATCCCCAAACACTGGAGAGATAAGGAGTTAATCTTTAGACAACCACTTCGAGCCTAGAAGTAGGAGTTTCTTTCGGATATTCAAAATCCTTACGCTTAACCCGGGGCAGGGTAGTGTTCAGTTAACCTAACTACACATCCAAACTACAAGGTGAAATATCCTATCCGAGGATCCCTCAATGACCAAGGACTTGGCAGTCACAATCCTTCAAAAAAATAAATAGAAAAAGCCCGCTAAGTTGAACATCCAAAAAGGAGACTTAGGCAAAAGTTAGGGCAAAAATTAGGGATCAAAAGAGAAAAACAGTAGGAAGAGGTCGTCAAAATCCTCAGCAAAAACAAAATAAGTTGCAATGACCATCCTATATAAAACCAAAAGGGTCGCTAACATCCAAGAAAAATGAATAAGGAGACTGTCATTTCAAGAAAGTCTTGAATAATCATCCTCAACCAATACACCTTCAAGTTCACATAGGAGACAAATATGTGTGTCAAATTAGTTGAACGTATGACTAGAGAACATCACGAAGGCGGGTGGGTACCAATCAAAATTTGAGCCTATAACCTTTGTTTCATAGCCCTAAACCAAACCACGATACAACCCTTGAAAGACCTAATTGAGGTTGGGTTTATTCTGAAAGAGTACTACATCAAGGTTGCGTAAGATGACTCCTAAAAGATTTGTTAATCGTCTCTTTGATGTATCACATATCACCAGCTGAATCAGCACTACGTTTGGACAATCGATCCATTCGTCACACACTATCACATCATTCAAATAAATGATTACTTTTTCAAAACTCGCATGAATATTAAATTAAAATTACCATTTCTGAACAAATAAATTGTAATTGCAAGCCGGTACTTGGCATCTAAAGAGATTCCAACAAGGAAAAATCGAAGAGGAACTTGAGCACTCATTAGGGATGACTTTAATCAAGATCATCTCATAACCCTATGAATCAGGGGAATGACTTACAATGACTGTGTTGACATGAAAGCTGGTTGGTGGGAAATCAAATCTCCAAGCATCAGAGAAAGATTATTTCAACGTTCAGCCTATCTGGGGCAACTCATTCATGATCAGCTAATTCAGGACAAGTCCTCCCAAAGGCTCAGACAGGGGAAACTCCCCATGAGACCCAGATACTGGGGCGATTTGTATCGTGCCCTGTTAGCGTACAATCATTCTCAAGGCTTATATTCGAAGAAGACTCCTTCAAAGTCCCTACATACTGGGGCAAGGCAGTTATAAAAGGATGCCTTAGGGCTAAGCCAAAGCATAATCAACATGCATTGATTATGTCGCTACGCTCATTTGAAAGTCATCATGAAATCAGTCAAAGAAGTTGAAGTTATCTCAGCGACATAACACTTCAACAATAGATCAGACTTGGGGACACCACAAATGGTCGCATCCATCCTCTGGTCAGAGCATTGTCGGGTACCAAGTGTCGAGAAGTTGAATACCCTCCACCACCCTAAAAGTCCAATATTCATTGGCAACCACCAAAAAGCCTAAAGTCCAAATCATTGGCGCTCTCCCAAGTTCTGAAAGTCCACTATGGTGGCAACCACCAGAAAGCCAAAAGTCCAACTGTGTTTGGCACATCTCAAAGTCCAACCATGTTTGGCACATCTCAAAGTCCAACCGTGTTTGGCACACTTTTCCAAAGTCCACCATAATGACATCCTTCATAAATGCAAAGTCCAATTTCATTGGCAACTACTAAAAAGAAAAAGTACAACTTCACTTGGCATCTCCCATATACAATCAGTATTGACACCTGAAATGATCCTACCCTTTAGAGGGAGACCCTTCTTCAGCATATCCAATCATTTGCATCGTCACAGGCATGACATGCATCATGCATAACATTCCTACCTAAAAACAGGAATGTCATCAAACATAATCATATTAATCATCAGAATAAAACAAAACCATTTGCATAAAATTCATAATGATCACATTCTCATACGAACCACTGTTCATCATTCAATGCATAAAATTCATAGCATATCAGGATCCAAGACGTGTATCCCGGAAGAACCTCTTTCAAAGATGGCAGTATTCCTCCGAAAGGAGTTAATACCCTGCATGTGCTCACGGAATTTACTTCCCCCAGCAAGTCATTCTTCAACTTTATGGTTGATAGTGATGACCCCCAATATCTTCACTTTCTTGCTCCCCAAGCAGAGGTTGTCTTAAAGAGTTTCTTTGTGAGCTTTTCCTCTGTAAAATTTGGCCCAACATTTTTCCTCCGAGAAGGAATTCCTCTTGATTTGTTTCCCCCAGCAGACATTTGTTCGAGATACTGCTTTGGCATTATCCGAAGAGCCTAAATTGATAAGGAACTGCTTCACAAGACCCGAAGAATCTCTTGTTGTGGTAGAGATATTGTTCTAGTATCACCGAAGAACCCTTGAAGGGGACTGCTTCGCTTAACTTGGAAAATCTTGTACCATTGTTTGAGATACTGCTCTAAGTATCCCCAAAGAGCCTTTATTGTTAAGGAACTAATTTGCTTGGATTAGATAATCTCATTTGATTGAGATACTGCTTTGGCATTCTCCGAAGAGCCTTAATTGATAAGGAACTGCTTCGCAAGACACAAAGAATCTCATGTTGTGGTAAAGATATTGTTCTAGTATCACCGAAGAACCCTTGAAGGGGGCTTCTTCATTTGACCTAGAAAATCTTGTACCATTGTTCGAGATACTGCTCTAAGTATCCCCAAAGAGCCTTTATTGTTAAGGAACTGCTTTGCTTGGATTAGAGAATCTCATTTGTTTGAGATACTGCTCTAAGTATCCCCAAAGAGCTTTTATTGTTAAGGAACTGCTTTGCTTGGATTAGAGAATCTCATTTGTTCGAGATACTGCTTTGGCATTCTCTGGAGAGCCTTAATTGATAAGGAAATGCTTCGCAAGACCTAAAGAATATCATGTTTTGATAAAGATATTGTTCTAGTATCGTCGTAGAACCTGTGGAAGGGACTGCTTCGTATGACCTAGAAAATCTTGTACCATTGTCCGAGATACTGCTCTAAGTATCCCAAAGAGCCTTTATTGTTGAGGAACTGCTTTGCTTGGATTAGAGAATCTCATTTGTTCGAGATACTGCTTTGGCATTCTCTAGAGAGCCTTAATTGATAAGGAGCTGCTTCGCAAGGCCTAAAGAATCTCATGTTTTGATAAAGATATTGTTCTAGTATCGTCGAAGAACATGTGGAAGGGAATGCTTCGTATGACCTAAAAATCTTATCTCATTTGATCGAGATACTGTTTTAGTATCACCGAAGAACCTTTATAAGGGGCTGCTTTGCTCGATCTAGAAAGTCTTACACTTCAGTTGAAAATGTTGCTATAGTACGCTTGGAGAATCTTAAGTGTGGTTGAGGTATTGTTCCCCGTGTTGTAATTAATCAATCAATAAGATACTACTTCATTGGTTTATAGAATCTTACTTCCCCTAGCAGAGACAATGTTCCAAACATCCCTGAAAAGCCTTGGATTGTAAGGATTTGTTTCATGTGATGCGGAGGATCTCATTTCTTTGTTAAGACACTTTAATAGTCGTCGGAGAACCTTAATTGATAAGGCACTTCTTCGTGCAATTCGAAGAATTTCACTTAGTAAATTGAGATATTGCTTTGTTAATTCAAAGAATCTCAGACATTTTTTTTCAAATTATCATCTCATCCGCATATCTTTTATTATTGCATTGCATTTCTTTCTTGTCGGACAAATTTGAGGGTTTTCTTTCATCTAATTGACTTTTACCCTAAAATTGAACGCCATGCAGCGGTTCACTTTATCGAGTTCAAGGAAAATTAGATAAGGGCATCTGTCATACCCCAAATTTGTCCTACCTATTCAATTTTTTTTAATATTGTTGTTACGTCACTAACCATTATTCAAAAGTTCCAAAAAAAATAGAGAAATGTGTTTGTTGTTTGTTGTGCAGGTTGGTTAACAAAGTTTCGGCAAGGCTATCGAGTCTGGAGTGTGGGAAGTGATGGGCAAGGATCCAATGAGTTTGACCTAATCATGGTTAAACAAGATTGGTACTCCATTATTAGGTTTCTAAGTTATATAAGTAATCATTGTTTTATGGTTAGAAAATTATCATAATCTAGGGTTATGGGCGGTGCGTTGAGGTTCTTATTGCAAATCATTCTCTTGAGGCTCTATTTAGATTCCTAGTATTTTTATTTTCTTCAAGTAGTTCCATGACCTCATTATGGTCCAAACTTGCAAAAGAAATGAAAATTTGTTTCATTAAAAGTTTGTTTGAGGCATGGTTATTTTGGTACAAGGCAAACATTTGAATCCAATTTAAAAGCCTAAGAAAGTGCAGATTCATCCAGTGATTTCTCTTTTAAGATATTGTCATCATGTCACAATTCAAGGTGCAATAAAAGTGCAAGAAGTGTAATTGAGTCTGTAAAGAAAAGTGAAGCATGGTACATGATAAAGGTTTCAATGGATTAATAATGTTCAAAGTGCTACTCCTGGGGGAAATTTGAGAATTGAACCCAGGATATTTGTCAATATAGATGGATGTGCATTGTATGTTTATGAGAGAATAGCATTCCATAACTCAATTACTATCAAATACATGTTTTGAGTTTTAAAGAATTACATATATATGGTACATGATGAGTTTAGAAGGACGTGAGTTTTTTAAAGACTCGATTAAAAATTTCACAACCATCCGTGTGGGCCAGGGTTTAGGTTCAATGCCATTTCATGTTAGCATGCAACAATGTCTCAACACTCAGTCAGGCCTATACCAAAAATGGAATTACATTTTCTTAATTACAAGGACCTAGCACTAAACGAACACCAATACTACTAGTTGTTATGATCACCCTGCTTCCAAGTCTGTTATCCAACCATCCTTCATGCGTTTCCTCATGCGACATCCAACCAAAGACGAAGTCCGCACCTGCAAAACATGGATCAAATTCTTTAATGGTCAATAAGCAATTGGTACATAGTGTCTTGAAGTGAAGCATAGGCAATTAAGTGTCAAAGCCATCGACAATACATGGTTACAATAAGACAGAATACAAAGGATATGGCTTCCTCTTCCTACCTCATCAAACATCTTCATGCCATGATGAAAAAGCTCATGCTGAATCCAAAACCGTCATATTCTCTTTACCTACAACAGTCAGGAACACATTAGTTCATATTTGTGATTCAAAGGTTTTAAGCAAGAGTTTATTTTTCAAGGAAATTCCGAGATTATGTGTTATTTGAAGACAAGATTGCCAAAATCCAAATTCATCCAAATTCAAACTGAATGAAAAAAGAGATTAGAATTAGTTTAAACAAGATTACATGCGGAACAATTGCTAATTTTACCAAGTTAGGGGAGCCTAAAAGATTGAAATTAATTATGGGATCAAGGACCCCCAGGACTTGTGACTGACCATGTCATCCTTCATGTTAACCATGTTTTCTTTTCGATCTTTCCAAGTCTTCATGCCCACTCTTCCAAGCCTTGATGAACCAGACCACCTTCATGCTTCACCGAGTTGCTATCCTGCATTAGTACACAAGATTTCCGACTCTACATTTCACTCATGCTTCATGGTATTGAGATTTCTTAGAAAACCTGCAATGGATACTCCAATATATCTGCCAAGCAAGGAAAATAAGAGCAGTCCTACAAATACCTCAATAACATGTCAAATAACAAGTAACATCAACAAATAGCGCGACCATGTTTTCAGGGCAATACAAAAACAAGGTTTACAAAGATTCATCAATAAAAGTTCACCTTCAGGCCAAAATCTTGTTTCCAGCCAAGGGATACAAAGTGGATTGAAGAGTACAAAATAAAAGCAGAAGAGAAAAGCTTCACGAGCAGTGTTACAATTCCTGCGTTTTAAAGAAAAAACTAATGGAGCTATAGGCAAGAAATAGCAGACCGAGACACGAGGTATACGTCAAAATTAGATTTCAGTTTTGTTGTTAATGCTATCTAGGTCTATCCCAATGTTACCTGCTTACAAGAATTAAACACACGTTGCTTTAGTTTCAAGTAACTCTCAAGGTTGTCTTGCACATCATCCAAACTTCATGCCATCTCCCAAGTTGTGTCAAGCCTCCATCGAAATATTTATATGTCTTGCCATCCATATCATTTGTCTCCAACCTGCAAGAGACATTAACAAACATCTGATTTATGGAGCACCATCGTGGTTCACATTCTTCTCATGGTAGGTCGCGGCACATACACTGACTGATACATTGTGCAAAGAGCTTGACTAGTACATTATGCAAAAGCTTGGAAAGAATGACCTTACACAAAATGCAAAGGTTGACACTAGCTTACAATCACGATGGAAATCCCATAAACTACAGACAAACACAAGCAAATTTCATGACTCACACAATGGTCCCCATACCATTTCACAACAACTTCATTTCTAACAGACTTCACTCACACACATCACTCACGAATATTCCAAACTCACACGTACCACTACCTCAGATTTCCCCCTATAAAAGCAATCATTATCAATCATTGAGGGGACCTGAACACTGAAAAACCCTACCGGCTAAGCAGAAAGGGCAGAAGAACAATTGAAAAACCTACTCACTAAAAGGCTCGGAATTCATAAAAAAAAACTCCTTATAACCTCACACTAAAGCTCTAAGGAAGTTTGAGCCAAAACCTCATCAACAAAAGTAAACAACGCAAAACAACAACAAGCAATAACAACATAGCAAGGCAAAACAACATTGAAAAACATACAACAACAATAACAAATGAAAAGAAGAAGAAGAGCATAAAGTGGAGAAAACAACAAAAGGAGAAGATTCAGAGGAGCATCTGATTCTCAGAGGATTGTTCTTCGAGGGTTAGCATTCTCCTTTCCTCGCTTCTATCTTCTTTAAATCTCGTTGATATTTGCTTTATTGTGTTTTGCTTTGACGTGTTTGAAATTAGTTTTCCGTGTATTGCTTCTTATTGTACCCCAAAATTTTCCCTCCCACAATCATAGCAATGTCTCTCAAGGTTCACAAGGTTCACAATTGGTCAAATGGATTGAAGATTTCATCAGACAAAGCCTCCTCCTGAACAATGGATCCAGAACTAGGGTTTTGAATTTCTCCAAGATAAATGGACTTATAAGGCCTCGAATGAGCTTCATAACATCCCACACGACTTCAAGAATCCCCATTCCAAGTTTCAGAGCTTTCCCAATAAGTTTGACTAGCCAGATGTTCAAGTATTCAAAAATCAGTCAACTTGGTAAAAATGTCAAACTGAGGTCAACCGTGGTCAGCTCAAAGTCAAACCTCAAGATTTTTTTTGTCAACATCAAGATTATAAGGTAAAATTCATCATTTGATCAAGAGTTGATCATGATTCATCAAGAAAATCTCAGATCATCAAGAATCAAGAAGTTTCTAAATTAGAGTTTTCATAATAAAAGTCAACTGAACTTTTGACCAGCCATAACTTCCACATGCTTCATCAAAAATTTCTCATCCAAAGCTCATTTTGAAGGAAATTGAATTCTATACAACTTTGTGTCTCACAAGCCAAGCCTAAAAATGCTTCATTTGGAAGGTATGAGCTAAAACATCATAGGTACTTTTGAAAGTCAACAAAAAGTCAACTTTTCCAAAGCTCATAATTTGAAAATGGTAAAAGATATGGACATGGGACCAAAGAGGTTGGTTATAGGACTCTCTAAGCTTTCTAAAAATTCCAAGCACACCTTCATAGCCTTAAAATTGAAGGAGTTGTGCCTTGTCAAAGTTGGGAAATTTTCAAGGGGTATATGAAGCAAAAAAGGCCTAAACTTCAAAATTTTCCAAATGGGCCCATAAAATTGCAACCCAATCTCAAAGATAAAGTCATGCACGACCCAATGACCATTTATTCTGATTTTTATAATTTATTTTCTATTATTTTGGATTTTATTTGTTAAAATTTAATTTAAATAAAAATAAAATATAAAAAGTCAATATTTGGATCAAATCTTTGTTCTAGAAACTTTTAAACAATATTTAAAGTGATTAGATGCCATCCAATTTCATGCAATTCTATTTTGGAAGGGATTTATTTGATTTTTTTGACAAAAATAGAATTGGGATTTCTTCATGATCAAGTAATACCAAGATGCACCCAAAGCCCAATTTTTTTTAACCTAATTACATCCTTACATATAAAAAAACATGAACAAATGCACGGGGGACGATTTTTGCAGAAAAACACTTGGTTTCAAACTAGAAAAAAAGTCAAGAAAAGTGAGATTCAGATTTCTAGATTTAGGTTGTTGACAAGAGGTTTGAACATACAAAAACGTTCTTAGAGACTTCCTAAACATGCTCCCATCCTCATTAGCATCAAAATATTATTGTGGATGACAAACCGAATTCGTTTTTGTTTTTTTTTTCCGATTCACATGATTTCTGCATTATAAATGATATTTGATTATTGATTTGTGTTTGTGTTTGTAATGTTATAGGGATGATTTCTGGGCGATCTATTTTAAGTTTCATGGCCAAATGCTCATTACGCCATTATTAAGGTTTTATGCTCTCAATTGGGGGTTTATGATTTAACAAATATAAATAAATCCTAATCACTTAAATGGATAATATTTGATGTGGGGAACACAATGGTGTGTTCAATTTGAGGAAAAATCACAGGAATCAGGATCTTTGAAGAAACCTAGTTTTTCATGCAAAACTGGATTCACAGGAAATATCATAGAAGATTTCGCAGGAAAATTCGTAGGGAAGGAGGAAGAAGACGAAGCTGATGGCACCAAATTGAGAAATTCAAAATTAATTTTTAATTTTTATTTTGTTATTTCTATTTTATTTCATAAAAGGCTGAATGGCCTAGTGGTCAGCATGCACGCGTATTTTGCATCAGGACCTGGGTTCGATCCCAGGCCCCTTCCATCTTTTATTGTTTTATTTTATTTATTCATAAACTAAATATATTATGTTTTGTGCACAGGTATTGCTCACCAGCGCGCGTTGGCTCAAGTGGCAAGGGTTTGACTTGGTTATCCTGAGGGGAAGGGTTCAAATCCTGGTTTTTGTTGGCAAAGGCAAGGTCAGGGGTTCAACACCAACCCCTAACATTTTGGGTATATCTAACTTTATTTTTCCTTTTTTCATCAAATTATGTATTTTCTTTGAATTTCTTTATTATTATTATTATTATTAAACTAATTTCTAAAAGATAAAACAAAACCCTTTTTTAAAAAACTTATATTTTTTTTATATAAATCTTCTTTATAATTTATCTCTTTTAATTTTATTATATTTTATGAATTAAAATGAAACTTTTTTTTTATATAATTATTAATTTATTTTCATTGATTAATAATAATTAGTAATTAGGTTTTTTTTTATAAATTAAAATTTTCTTTTAAACCCTAATTTATTTTTTTATAACCATAATTACTTATTAAACCTATTTTTTTTCTTCTTTTTTTCAAACCCTAAATTTTTTTTTTCAAACCTTAAACCTTTTCCTCTTTTTTATGTTATTCATAATCTACCATGTTATTGTTGCTCTGAAGCTTTTCCTTCGCCATTATAATTATGTAATTGTTTATCACCTGTAAATTTTCATATTTTTTATTTTTCGCCTCATAATTATGTAACTGCCCCAAAGCATTGTAATAGTTTAGGAATTTCTCATTTTTGCCTTTAATTTCCCACCATTTATTTTTATTTGATAATTGCGTGGTTAGTAAACAGGGAGTGCAAAAACCTAATTGAAATTAATACGAATTTAGATAATTTAATTAAAAAGATTAAATATTTGAATAAAATCACTTACACACGTAAGTCGATCGTTCTATGATCGCCGTCTGCACCTCCTAGGGTTACCTCTCTTAAGTTGCCTTCAAAAACGGTAAAGTCCCTCGAAAGTAGGGTGTCTTAAGCAAAGTCCCTCCATTAAATAAATCATCTAGTCCCTCCCAGATTTAAAAAGATCAAGTCCCTACGAGGTTGCCTATGATAATGATCTTGTCCCTTCGATAAAAGATGATAGTCCCTCCCAATTGCTAAAGACACCCTCCAGTTGCCTTCATTGATCATGCGATTACCCTACGCCTATCCCTCAAATAATCCAAGGTAATGACTATCTATTCCTTAATAGTAGGGACAATCTTACCCTTTAAAGAATATAAAAGAACATTAAAGACTTAGTCTAGGGTAGGTACCTCTTAGTTACTTGCTCACACTTCAAAAAAATGCTTTCCACACCTCACTCTTTTCAAACATCTTAAAAAAAAGGCTTTGTATACATCCATACGAGGATCATTACAAAGTACTTGGACAAATTTCTAAACACACACTACACTTTCCTTTTTCAAACAAATAAGTGGGCTAAGTAACTAAGAGCCCATGGATAACCATGAATATAAAGGGTGCTTACACCTTCCCTTTATATAACCTACCCCCCGAACTCAAGTCTTTTAAAACCGGTCTTTCATGTTCTTTTATGTCCTTTCCTTATGGATAAAATAAAAGTCAGCGGCGACTCTTGCTATCCGCAACATTTATAGAAAGTTAGTTCTCCCACCGTGTTACACTTGTGAAACCCTCGATCCCTTCACGTGACCGTGTTTTTGAAAAATATGACTTCAGATTCGTGCTTAGAATAAAAAAATAAATAGGGGTTTGTATTTAGCATTTTGGGTTTGGTGGTGGTGAATTGTCGGAGAAGACGGTGGCGCCGCCGTGGCCACTGACCTTCTCCGGTGACTTTTAGGGTTCCAATGATTGTTAAAATTCAGAGAGAGAGACATTAGCGAGAAGCTTCATATATGAGAGAGTGACATTGAAGTATTGTACGTTTGTGTTTTAAAAGGGGATTCTGTTTATCATATTATGACCAATGGATGGCCTTTAGCGACGGTGACAAGTGTCTCTCCCTTGGACACTTCTCACCAGTAGATAGACCCAAATTGTTTTATCCAGGTGACTCCATATTGATCCCGTGTGCATTCATCCCTACGTCCTACCATGTATCCTCATATATGCGCCTTAGATCTAGGTCAAGGTTGTTATTTTTATGATAATCAAACGTTCCAGATTCTTCCTAGAGTCAACTCTGTTGACTGATTTCCTTGTAATGCACCCTCACTTCGAATGGGCTTTTAAGCTTCTGGGCCCATCAAGTTTTTGATTGGCACCCCTTGTATGTCTTTTTAAAACCAGCTCATTTGTTATTTTAATTAATTGTGTTTTGTTTTTTCTTTTATTTAAAAATGCTACAAAAAAAACCAAAAAACATTTTTATTAATTAATTATTTTAAATAATTTTATTTAATCCAATTAATTAATTAATTAATTAATTAATTTTATTAAATAGTTTAATTTAATAAATGAATTCTCTTTTGATATTCAAAAAAACTCAAGAAAATATTTTCTAAATTAGTTTTGTGCAAATTTTAATTGCTTTCTTATCGTTTGACCAATTTCTATCTTTGAATATCCAACATAAAAAAACATTTTTGTTGATTAATTATCTTAAATATTTTTATTTAATTCGATTAATAAATTTGTTAATTAATCTAATTAAATATTTCTATTTAATTTGATTAATTATTCTTTCTTCATTGTTCGATTTTATTTGTGTGATGAATGTTTGTGTATGCTCGATCCTTCTTGCTTGTGATATGATGATATGCTTACTTGTGTGATTTACTTTTGCATTTTTGACGATAAATTGCTAAGTAAAAAAAACGAAAGCACACTAAGACTAATCATTTCAAAGATAAACAGAATCTTTGGTCCAACGCCAAGTAAATATCCATACGCACTTCACTTCATACACACACGTAAGTTGATCATTCTCTGATTGCCATCCGCACGAACATTGCACTTCACACTTTTTCTCAACCTTTTTCAGCTTAACGAATCAACGTATCACGCTTGTTGTCCATATCTAGTCTTTAACTTAGTTTCTCAATCTTGCGAGCCGAGCGTATTGTGCCTCGCTAACAAACCAGATAAATAAACCTCCATTTGCATTTACCCTTGTTGAGTGCATTGTGCCTCACAAATGACCTCAAAAACCAAAATGTTACTTTTAGATCCAAACCCTTGATCCAACATCAAGCGGTCTTAGGAAATAAAACACTTCAATAATACGAGAAGAATTGTACGCCACGAGCCTTAAGCGGTAGAAAAGGGGACTGCGAGTTGTCGTTACGCATTCCAATTATATCGTCGCTGGACGCTGGTCCGGATCGAGCGGAATAAACTACTCATAGTCTTTAGTGCAATTCGACTTCTAAATCCTTTCATCGAAGAAAGGTAATAAAACAAACTCCAATCACCCGAAGTTGGCCGAACTACGAAGCTTTGACTTTCCCATTGCACAAGGGAATACGTAGGCACGTGGATCTCAATCCTTGCCGAGCCCCTAGGATCAATAAACCACTTAATTTAGCAAGTAATACATAAGCATAGACATCCCTTCGCGCGTGACAACTTAGATAGTTCGCATCGAGTACGATGGATGTAGGGGGTGCTTATACCTTCCCCCTACATAACCGACTTTCGAACCCCGACAATGGTTTGCGACGACCTTGTCTTATCCCTTCTTGGTGGTTTTATCTATATTTACCATTTCCCTCTTTGGGAATAAACAAAATTTGGTGGCGACTCTCATGTCAACCCAGCCGCGACCGCGTTCGCGAGGATCGTATTTTTCAAGGTACGACAATATCCCGATCTCAAATCAATCTTGCTAAAAACACGCGCACCAACCAATTGGTCCATCAAATTATCAATCCTTGGAAGCGGATACTTGTTCTTAATTGCCACCTTGTTCAATTATCGATAATCAATGCATAACCACATACTCACATCCTTCTTCTTTACCAACAATACCAAAGCACCCCAAGGAGAAACATGTGGCCTTACAAATCTCTTTTCCATCAAGGCATTCAATTTCTTCTTCAATTCTACTAACTCCGATGCCGACATATGATACGGTGCCATCGAAACCAGTCTAGTACCTGAAACTAGATCAATAGAAAACTCAACTTCTCTTTCCGGCGGTACATCCGTAATATCCTCTGGAAACACTTCTAGAAAATCAAAGACCACTTGGAACACATCGAGATCAACTTTACTCTCCACCGAAAATGATGCAAACAAATCGAACAATTGAGCTTCGTCCGCTTAAAGTTTCTTCAACTCTTTAGTGGATAGGAAACTCTCATCTTCATCATCTTCCAAAGAAGGAAACCTCAATAACTTGTGATAGCAATCTATATGAACTCGATTAAATTGCAACCAGTTCATACCCAAGATTACGTCCAATCCCTCTAACGGCAAACACACTAAATCCATAATGAAGTCTTTACCATACATGGTCAAAGGACAACTTACACACACCAAAGACGTAGTTACCGACCCCGAAGTAGGAGTCTCAATAACCATCTCACCACCCCAAGAAGTCATAAACAAATTCAAACGTTTAGCGCACTCATGATAAATGAATGAATGAGTCACTCCCGTATCAATAATAGCAACTAAAGGCGTATTATTAATAAAACATGTACCTTTAATTAAACGGTTTGCACTAGTAGTGTCCGTCCCCACTAACACAAACATATTTCCGCCCACTTGAGCTTGTTTCGGCTTAGTACACTTAGTACTAATGTGACCCACTTATCCACAATTATAGCACTTCACTACATTCCTTCTACAATCGGTAGTAGCATGCCTAAGGCCTCCACATTTAGAAAATTTCACTATGGTCTTCCCACACTCAAATGATTTATGACCCATTTCACCACACTTGTAACACTTAACGGAACCAAAATCTCCTCCTCCAGATCTCTTATCAAAGTTTCCCCTATGCTTGCCCTTATCAACGGGTGTCACATAAGGTCCACTTCTAGCTTGTTTCTTTCCCTTCCTCTCATTCGAACTTTTGTAATGCGTAGAACGAGCCTTACTATCTTCCTCGAAGATTATACAACATTTTGTCAAATTCGTAAACCTTCTTATCCTTTGATATCCCACATCTTTCTTAATCTCGGGAAGCAAACCATTCTCATATTTAATACACTTTGAGAACTCACCAGTAATTGGAACATAGTGAGGATGGAATTGAACCAACTCCACAAACTTAGCAGTATAGTCCACCACAGACATACTACCTTGTTTCAGTTCAAGGAACTCCATCTCCTTCTTCCCTTTCACACTTTCAGGGTAATACTTCCTCAAAAACTCGATACAAAATAAATCCCAAATTATCTCTTCATCATCCACCTCAAGATCTTGACGCATACCGACCCACTAATCGTCGACTTCTTCCTTCAGCATGTGAGACCCAAGCCTCACCTTATTCTCCTCCGCACAGCCCATGACTCTGAAGATCCTTTCAATCTCTTTCAACCAAATCTGAGCACCATCAGGATCAAATCTTCCTTTGAAGACCGGTGGTTGATTCTTCCTGAACTCATCATTAGCATTCACGTTTGGTGCACCTTGCACCGTCCTAGCCATTGCTTCCAAAGCAGCAACCATCGTATTGTCGTTTCTACCAGCCATATTTTGATCATTCCCAAAAATAACAACAAGGTTAAACAACAGTTCAACCATCTCAACAACAAGACAAACACAACTGACTCAACACTGGCTCTGATACCACTTAATGTAACACCCCCTTTCTATACCCCCAAATAATCACATAATCATTTAGGCACATATTAAAAATTTTGTCAGAGTGTAATTATAAACATAGTATAAAAGAAGTATGTCACATTATACATGAATTTAAAACATTCAACACCTGCTCAACAATTGATATGCAACAGTGGGGTAACTTTGCAACAGAGGAACTTAGTCCTTACACCCACATCTCAATATTTAGAATAAAAGCGGATAATCTAAACATTGAATAACATCAAACATATATATATATATATATATATATATATATATATATATATATATATATATATATATATATATATATATATATATATATATATAATCAAGCATATTCATCATGCATACCTTCGCCATTCTTATCATTCTACATTAACATACATATTCATGTTTATTAATCAATGCACAATTACAAAGATGATAAATACAAATCATAGAAGCTGACTCACGACTCTATGCAAATGCAATGCGGTACCGACTCAATCATCTCAAGTTCACTCAGGAACTTATTGGAACCATCGATCGTTACCAATGTAACTCTCCGCCGGGTCTACGATGTTCACCCAATGCTCACACCTCACATAGGAACACAATGTTTATGAATTGCTCACACCTCACATAGGCACATAATCTGATTTCTCACACCTCACCTAGGCACACAATTGTTTGTAATCATCGCTCACACCTCACATAGGCACACGATGTTAGAACGAATTCTCATTAGAATCACACAACACAAGAATGTATATCATTATGCTTCACATACAAAATGACTCAAGACACTCTTGAAATGCATACATATTCACAAATATATTCATGCATTCATCTCATGCTATCAAATATAATCTATGCACATTCACATCAATTACGCCAAATGGCAACAAGCATCGCTTTACCACCTAAACAACAACGAACTCTTTCACAATTAATATGCATTTACATTTAATTTAAACAATTTATTTATTTGCCAAAAGGCCACAATTCACAATAAATTCCACAATCTAGGATTCACTCCATAAGTCTACCCACAACATATCGTATAACAACACACACAAGCTATACGTTATATAACAAAAGCATACTGCACGATAACATATCAATCACACCCATTCGCGACGGTAAAAATCAACACAACGATACGGTTTCAATTTTCTGCTATAATCGAACCAGGTACAGGCCTCAAAACCATTTTCCTAGAAAGTGCATCTCGTTAGTTTTCCAACGCTTCGAACGGGGGTCAAAACCGACTTACGAGTTGTGAAATTTCAAAGTTTTTCCAAAACAGAATTTTTCTGCATAAAAACTGCTACGAGTTTGAGCAATTTCGCCCGAAAATTCGACCAGTTCAATTATTTTCTTCGAAACAAACACATACCCATTCATACCAAACATATAGTAGTGATGTAGAACCATCAAACGTGAATTCTACGACTTTCGATTTCAATCCGAATCTTAAACCCTCAAATCTCCAAAAATGAAAAAACTTACAAAATCAACCAAATTCGGTAAAACAAGCATACTCGATCATGGCTTAACATTACCCGACACAACTACGCAATCTATTTCGACTTTCGTCCGTAAAAACAATGATTCCTCACAAAAATCTCAATTTCAACCTAGAACTCAAGCTATGGAAAACAAGAAAACATCCAAGCAAACACATACATAATGATATACATTGATGAGATAATAAGATTTCACACCCTTACTCGATTAAATCGATTCCTAGAAGTTGTTTTGAAGATTTCCAAGCTTTTCCTCTTCTTCTTCTCTTTTCTCTTCTTCCTCTTTCTTTCTCTCCTTTTTCTCTCTATTTCTCTTTTCTTTCTATTTCTCTCCTATTTCTTCTTCTTATCGCTTTTTCTTTTCTTTTTTACATAAATTCAATTAATTCATTTTCTCACATAATTCTATTTCCACTAAATTTCTAACTTATCATTAATTGAGAAATATCCAAAATACCCTCCATTCTAATTTCCCCGAAAACTCTCAAAAACAGTAAAATATCATAACATGTCAACATATCATATTAATACACCAATTTCACAAATAAAATAATTATCACTCAATTTAAATAAAAGACTCAACAAAATGGGAATAATCGAAATCGAGGCATTACACAAGGCGTTTATGACTCTAACATCATTAGTTGAGGTTGCCACAACTTTTATCCACTTGGACACATAACCAACAACCACTAGCATATATAGATTCCCAAAGGATTGGGGAAATGGTCCCATAAAATTTATGCCCCACACATCGAATAATTTTATTTAAAAGATGTTTGTGAGAGGAATATCTTGCTTCAATGATACATATTCCAATACTTCGGCATCGATCACATAATTTAATCAATTCATGAGCATCCTTAAAAAGGGAAGACAAAGAAAAAAAACCAGATTGAAGTACCTTAGTTGTAGTTCTTACCCCTCCAAAGTTCCTCCATAAGGTGCTTGTGACAAGATGTCAGGATTTGTCGCGCCTCAGATAGATCCATACATCGTCTTAGTAATTGGTCACCACATTTCTTATACAAAAAAGGTTCATCCCAATAATAACTTTTAGACATGTGAAAGAATATATTCCTTTGCTAGTAGTTGAACTCTGGTGGGATGTACCCACTAACCAAGTAGTTAACAATGTCAATCTAACACGGTGTCACTCCTTCATTGATCATCAACAACTTCTCATTAGGAAATGTTTCTTGAATCCATTTTGTATCATTGTTTTGAATTTCCTCTGGCAGTCTTGATAAGTGCTCAACAATTACATTTTCTACTCCCTTATCTTCCTTGATCTCTAAGTCAAACTCTTGTAGTAACAATACCCATCTAATTAACCTTGATTTAACATCTGTTGCTCCTGGGATTTTCATCCTAGTACAAACGCGAAAGTGGCACGGAAAAGATAGAGTCGCCAACAATGCATTTTTATCCCGAATGAATGGGAAAGGTAATGTTGTACAAACCTAAGAGAGAAGGAAAGGATAAGGTCCTACGAACCAAAGATCTGGGTTCGGGAGTCGGTTACGACCTGGGAAGGTATTAGCACCTCAGACCGTCTGCCGTACCCGACAGGATTCACGCTTGTTAGTCTGTTTCAAAGGGTGAGAAATAAGATGTTGTTGAATGAAAGAATTGCTAACTGGGACTGAAAATGGAATTGGAAAAAGAGATCGAAAATAAAGGGAGGAAATGTAGGGAAAATAAAGAATGTGGCTCGAACGGGCCCTACCCCGCTGCCTACGTACCTCATCGGAAAAATGAGGATCAGAGTCAACGTAGTTCGCCTAACTAAGGTAGGAACTTGTTTGTGTTTTATAGAACTGAACTGCTTATACCTATGCTCAGGTGTTGCAGGTTCTCCTTGAACGAGTGCGTTTACCGTCTTGCAAATGAGACAAGTCATCGCAAGTTTGCACTGAGAGTGAATGAGATGAGAAAAGAATTCCTGCAGGAAAATACGATTCTTCTTTGTTGTTTTGTCTTTTAGAGAAGTGTTTTGAATTTGTCCGTGAACCTTCTCATACTAAGACTTGTTAATTGTGGTAGATGGCTTACACCTCGCCCCGATATGGAACGTGTATAAGTAACCCACGACAAAGTCTCGTGTCGTACGAGAAAGTCAACCTTTATTAGGTGTTTTTTACTTTTCTTTGTAGATGAGAAAGAGAAAGCAAAGTGAACCAAAGGCAAAAAATTCGAAGGGGAAGACTAATATCCTAGTATTATCATGCATGGATGAACATAGGTTAGTGCGATTTCTATTCCTAATGAGAAAAGGAAAAGAAAAAGGACGAATAAAATACAACTTACTTCCTAATGAAGTTAAGTTGATTTTACGAAGGGGATTAACATGAAGTTGTGAAACTATGCAAAGAAAATGCTAAAGCATACACACTTTGAAAGCATGAAAAATGTAAAAAGAGATTAAGGTTTAGAAACTTACCTCCACCTCCCTACAAAACAAAGGTCATCATGGTAAAACATGATAAAAATGAGGTAAACGATTACCAAACAATTTCTAAGGGATCTAGGACTTAAGCTAGACTCAATCCTAAGTTTAATGGACCTAAAAGAAATGCAATGCAAAATTCAGCAGCCTATTACAGCTCCTAAATGCACAAACAACAATGAAATACAATGCACAATGCACACAACTTTTTACAACTCACAATCAGCATGTAAAACATGTGTAAAAAGTGTAGAAATGCAACAATCATCATACATTTTACAGCTACTGCATGAAAAAACAACTATGAAATGCAAAAGGCAGATTTGCTTATTTTCATTTTTAATGCATAAAACCAATGGTAAATGCACAATTAACATGCAACATGATTAAACGGAATCAATATACATGATTAAGTGAACATGACTATGAATAATGAATGCTTATGGAAGAATATACCAAAACATTAACATATGCAACAAGTGTGCATTTCCAATTATTAACATATAAGCACAAAGGTGTATATTATGATCATGCATCAACAATCAACACAATGAATCATGCAACTTGATACAAAAAAAAAAAGAATTGAATTAACATGCAAAACATGCAAACAAAATGCAAGAACATGCATACTTATGGTTGTGTATTTTCAAGAGTGCAACACAAATATGCCATGCAATTATGTATACAAATTAATGAACCATGCAAGGATCATACTAGGGATGCGAAAACAGAATATGAAACAATCATTTACATGCTAAATGATATATTGAACATGGCAACAATATGAGCTAAATCACTTTATGCACTAAAGAACAAATAAGCGCAAAATATGCAAAAGGTAACGAAAACATGTTGAAACGACTCGAAACGATGGAATGAGATACCAAAAGTGATCTTAAAAATTCCCTAAAATCACGATCTATCACTACATGAATGATCAAGACACAATGCAATGCAAACATGCAAAGAAACAAAAGTATTTTTCAAGTTTTCAACAGCGTTAACCGGTTAAAGCTATAGGTTAATCGGTTAACGCCCTAAAATTTTCAATTCCAGGGGCATTTTTAACGTGTTAACCGGTTAACCAAATGTGTTATCCGGTTAACACTGAACATAATGGTGAAAAAAGTTGAGAAATAAGCACTTATGGTCATGAACTTACTTCTAAGGACCCCTAACACATACATGAACATGTTAACACAAATTTTCTACTTAAATGAGGTTTTCTAATACCTATTGGGGCCTAGATTAAGCGACAAATCTAGCTTCTAACAACTAAAATATGCAAATCGCAATCAAAACGCAATTGAACGATAAAACACAATCGAAACGATAAACATGCAAAGAATGTCGATGCGGCGAGACGAAGAAAATAAATTAGGTTTTAAATCACAAACCTACAAAGTGGAGGATTACTTCGGTGAGTGTTGTGGTGTAGATCTAAGTGCAAGCGAAGAAGAAAACTGAAGATCCCCGAACACGCAAAACAAATGCGGTTGATGATGTTTCTTGATGAACACTTGATTAATCACCTCCAATAAGCTCAAAACCACTCCAAAAACAAAATTGCTTCTTCAAATAAGCTTCACAATTGACTATTGATGAAGGTCTAGCTTCAAGTTCTTCATATTCCAATGAAGATTTCGAAGAACTTTTATGAAGAAGCTTTTGGTTAAAATGTGAAAAAGTGGGAGAATTGAGAGAGAAATGAGAGATTGAAGATGAAAATGGTGAGAATGAAATTGGGGTTTAAAAAAAATAAAGTGTCCCCTTGCTTTGGAATGTTTTAGGCTTATATAGAGATTAGGCATGGCATGAGGTTTGAGAATGGAGCTTGCTTGGGCTTTAGGTTAGGTTTGGAGTTAGTTGGATTAGTTAGAGTTCTAGAATATTCCTTGGAATATGCTAGAAGAGTCTAGAAGATGATGGAAAACTCCAATGTGAAGGGAGTGTAGTGAAGTGTGAAATAAAAATGAAAAATGAGAAGGAAAAGGAAATGGAGGGAATTATGAACAAATTGATTTTTGAACTTTTTGCCCATTTTTTGCGCCCGTTAACCAGTTAACCAAATGCATTAACCGGTTAATTGTAGAAAAATTTATTTTCTTATTTTCTTTGGTGGGTTAGCATGGGAATGGCTTGGATTATTTTTGTAGTGTTATTTTTCTTCTCTTGTGCTCCAAACATTGACAAGTCTTGCCCGATCACATACCTCATGCACATGCAAATGCTCATGATTTATTATTATTTTTATTTATTATTTTTGAATGCGATGTGATGCTTGCGATCATGCAAAATGACGAAGCATAAACCACTTGAGGTTGACAATAAATTAAGAGGGCAAATTTTAGGGTATTACAACTGCCCCTATTCAATCATCTGTAGACCTGAATGGGTGACAACAACGACTTTCAGAACTTCAGGGTATAAAGCGATTGAATACCCAAATAAACTGGAAAATTTGGACTCTGTGAGAAAAAATGATGAGAAAAATTGTCATTTGCGGATGACAACTCAACACATGGGCTTGAACTCTGACAGGATAAAAGGAATGAGTTCATCGTACTTAGATGATAACTCAAGGGAAACAAGACCATCGTACTTAGACAGTATCGAAAATGAAACCATTGTGGTGAAACAGAATCAGAAGGAACGAGATCGTTGTACTTAAACAATAACCCGAAAAGCGACCGTTGTACTTAAATGGAAACGAAAGAACGAGGCCATTGTACTTAAATGGGAACTCGATGTCGCTCCCGATAAATGGGGAAGGCCCAGATAAAGGTACAGACGCGAACGGTCGGCGAGAGGGACAATGAGAACACACAGCCGTGAACTCACTGGAGATGAATAGAGTCGCCAGCTAGGCATTTTTATCCCGGAGGAAAGGTAATGCTGCATAAACCTAGAAAGATAGGGATAAGACGGTTTGCGAACCAGAGAGACTGAGAAAGGGGGTTGGTTACAACCTGGGAAGGTATTAGCACCCAGATTGTCCGTCGTACTCGACGGGATCCACGCTTAAAAGATTTGTGTTTTAAAGGGGTAGTGTCAGTGCAATCTGTGTATAAAGAGCTGGAAAAGGATGTACAGGTGTCAGTGTAAAGGAAGTGAAGTGTAATATATACAGTGTCAGTGTAAGAGTGAAATGCTCAGGAGTATGAGGCTTAAAGAATAAAGCTGGAAGGAGGGGGAATATACAGAGACTTTTGTTCGATAACTGTTAAGTTATGCCTACGTATCCTCTCGTGCAATGAGGAAGTCAGAACACCGTAGTTCGACCCAAAGAGACTGATAGATGAATTGACTTATGAACTGCTTACTTGCCTATGCTCAAGTGTATGACCTGTCTGGCTCAGGTGCTAACTGTCTTGCATTAGACGGAAGAAGCGAGTTCTCGTTTGTGAGTGAAGGTGATGAGAAAAGAATCCCGGAGGAGACGATTATTGTTTGCTTTTGAGTTTTCAGTCTTTTATTGCTTTTGAAAGTTTGTCATAAGTTAATGAGCTTAATCCTAAACCAATGGATTTAGTAAACTCACCACATCTTCCCTCTGATTAGGGGTAATGAGAATACCTTAAGTGCGAAGTCAGATTCTCACACTTAATCACCTTTTGATGTAGAGTTAAGATCATTAACCTACTTGTGATTATTTAGATGTTTTTGGTGTTTTTGTTTAGTGTTGAGTAATGAGGTTAAGCCATAATCAGGGATTAAACAGACTCATTACACCATCCTAATAGAAGGATAATAGATGAGAATGTTTAAGCTGAGGAAAGCTCCTCAACTTAATCCATGATTAGGGATTAAACTCATGACAAAACAAACCTTTGATTAAGTGGATTTTATTTAATGGTATGATGATGAAGTGTTTTTTAGGGTTTATAAGACAACTTGAGGGGGACTTGTCCATTAACACTAGGGTTAGTCCTTCTTAACCACTTAAGGAAGAATTAGAACCCTAATGCAAGGCCCAAGTTACAAGTGTGATGTCTTGATGATTATTATGTGAATTGATTAAGAGATTTAAACACATTAAGGGTTTAACACTTAGGATTAAAGTTATACACTCCATCCTAATAGAAGGATGCAGGCATAAGCTTAATCACAAAGCCTTAAAGCCTTTAGGGTTTAGTCCCTGATTATGAGATGAGAAGAGAAGACTCAAAGAAGACACAAAGGCAAAACTAAGAGGGGAGACTAATCAAAACCCTAATCATTGTCATGCTTGGTTGTTCCTAAGGTTTATGAGGTTAAACAAGAAAGATCTCCAATGGAGCCACCAGGAAGCAGATGAAAGGATCAAGAGAAGCAAAGCAACTTGCTTCATTCAAGAAGTCAAGTCACTTGAAGAAAGAAAGTGGTAAGAAGAAGAATGAGCAAGCTCAAACTCTAACACATATAAAAATGCAGCAATGGATGCAAGAGAGATGAAAAGAAAAGTTATGAGAAGTGAAGGCAAATTCACTTCTCAACATTACTTACCACCTGAAATGTTAGAAAAGAAATGCAATGCAAAGCCAAATGAGATAAGATGACATGATGATAAACAAAACCAGAAGCATGTTGATGATGATAATGATGCTATTAGATGCTACAAACATGAGGCAAGGCATGGAGATGTTCATACAAGATCATGGATGCAAATGATGCAAGTTAAGGAGCATGAACTTACATGAAAAGTTATGAAACATACATGGCAAACAACATGGCAAATGCAATATGCAATGATCAAACATGCTTTCTATATGTCTTAAGATGTCAAATGAATCAAATGGATGCTTGAAATGTCATGGCAAGTCATGTTATGCAAGAGAATGCAAGAAGAATGCAAATGGAAGCCCAAATTAGGGTTTATGGATCAAACAACAAATAAAAACCAAAAACAGAAGCAAACCCTAAGATAAAAAATGGAAAATGCCACCCAAAGAAACCCTAAACCTATACTAAACCAATTCCCAAAGGGGAGATCTCAACTCTCAAGCAATCTCAAGCTATGATTTTTTTAAGATTTTAGGGTTTTTAGGGTTCTTAAACAAAAGAAATGCCAAACAAATTGAAAATGAGGAATCAAATCATGACCATTTAATCCTAGAAACTACATGCTAAACACAATTCAATGCAAGAAGAATCAATGTCCAACTCTTCATAGATAGGCAGAAATGATTTTTTGAACTTAGGATCAAAATAATGCACAAAAATGATTTTTATTCAATGAAAAATTCTCAAAATGCATCAAGATCAAAAAAGAAATTTGGTTTAAAGGTTGGACAATGTTTCTAAATGTCTTAGAACATTTCATGAATTTTTTGGTGATTTTTAAATACCTAAAAGCATTTTTAATAAATTAATTTCCATTAATCAATTAAAAATAATCCTTTAAATATTTTAAAATACTTTTTTAATGATAAAAATAAAAATAAAAATATTTTTGTGTCATAAAAATTAATAAAACTTATGAGAAAAAGTTTCATAATTTTTACACATTTTTTACTATTTTAAAATAATTATGCAAATACAATGAAAAGAAAATGAATTAAAATGAATTTAATCTGAAGTATGCACAATGGAGGGTTGAGATTGAGCCTGGCAGTGAATGGGTTGACTGCGCGCGCAGATCAAAGGCCCATATTCAAACTTCTTAAATTCAATTAATTAAACTAATTAAACCTGGTTATGAATTAATGACATGATCTGGACCACACACACGCGCGCGGGAAGCCAGATCCAAGGGTCCATATTTGAATTTTGCCCTAACCCTAATTAAAAGACTAATTACTTTCAGGCGGCCGGAGAAGACTTCCGGTCGTCTTCTCCGGCCAGCATCCTCCCTGAAAAATGCCAACTCTCACCCTAGCTCACTAAAACCCAATTTTCTTGCCCAGAAATCATCCCCACGCATCATAGAACAAGAATCCACAGCCAAAACAAATTTATTTTACACAACAAAGCTGAATCGAAGCAAAAGGGGTTTAGGTCAAAAAAATTTCAGAGACACCATACATGCTCAAAACTCAATGATTTTCGAAACTAAACACATCATCATGACCAGTGAAACATGGAGAACCAATTAAGAACTTAAAAACAAACTCCTGGGAAAAATGTTCATGAAGCTCACCTGAACTGGAGCTCTGATCTCTGGCACTTTCTGGCTAGCTCTTTGGCTCAAACAGGTCCCAATGATCCCCCTTTGAAGCTTTGGATAGTTGGATGGAGTTTAAACAGCCTCCTGAGTGAGTTTGCAGCAGCTCTGACCAAGGGAGTGTGAAAATCGTATTTGAGTTATGGAGGGTTTCAAGCCAAAGTAGTGGGTGGTTTCTGGTCAGTGAAGCAAGGTGAGTTGATGTGTGGAATTTGTTTGAGTGTTTATGGCTTGTAGAAGCAGATTCGAAAGCTTTTGCTTTATGGAGTGAAAATGGTGAAATGGAGTTGTGGTTTGTTTCAAGCCTGGTTCTTTGTTGGTTTAGGCTCAGTGGAACATGGTGAGATGATTGGTGAAAATGGTTTGGATGTTTGATGGCTGGGCAGAGAATTTCGAAGAGTTTTGCACAATGGTGTGTTTTGGTGTATGTGATGCTTGAGAGTGTTTCAGCCTGGCCTGGTGTTATGTTTTGCTTGCAAATGGAAAGTATAAACAATTCTAATTGGCCAGATGATGTGACATGGCCTGCTGTGATAGGTAAGTCACCTTTTGCAAAATGTCAACTTCTTTGTAAGAGAGGCATGGGCTAAGTTATAGCTTGGTACATGAGCATGGGCTGGCGCAGCATGGTATGTGAGTGAAGCTAGGGAGGTTCAGCATCCAATGCATCAAGTTGGTGAAGTGTGATGAGTGTTTTTGCAAGTTGTTACTTTTTGAAACTTTGTGAAAAATGCCTTGTTACACAAACCATAAACATGTGATCTTGGTTCCATTCTGATTTTTAGGACACATAGAATGTTTATGTCATGGTTTGAAGTGAATTAGAAGTTACAAATGGCATTGGTGCATGATTTTGCAAAATTCACATTTGGTGCACATCTTGAAAATCAATGATTTTTGCCAACTTTGTCACACCATAACTTTTGATCCAAGAAGAATTTGATCATGTTCTTGTACTTTTTGAAAAGGGAAAGATGTAATCTACAACTTTCATGACCAAAGTTTTTCCATTTGAAGCATTTTTGGATCAAGAATCAAGGCTTGAAAAATGACCTAAAATGAAGCATTCTTGAAAAGTCAACTATGCCCAAAAAGTCAACACTTGCAAAAACTCCAAATTCTTGATTTTTGTGGACTTCAACCTTCTTCCATGATCAAATAAAGATCATATACACTCAAAATGATGAAGATCACCCATTGGTTGGGTCATTGGGGGCCTCAGATGCCCTGATTTTACACTGACTTGTCTGAAAAGTCAACTCTTGATCAGATGACTTCCCCATGGAATTTCTTCATGAAATTTGATATGCATACTCCCTATACCATATAGAGACCAATAGAAACAAGAATGACCAAAAAATTTGGAGTTATGGCCTCTGAAACCAAAACCCTAATTTTAGGTCAACTGTGCAGTCAAACTTGGCTCTGCATCCATTCCAAACCCAGTTCTTGTGATTCTTTTGCATTTTTGACTTTGAGAGGATGTAATATGATACTTGAACACATATGGATCCCTTTGAAGTGATTGGTTGCCTTTGGAGAGGCTCAAGAAGCTCCTGGATTGCTCAGGTCACAAACCCTAGATGCAGATGACTTAGAAACTATGCAGTGAATCAAAATTGTGATATGAGATGATATGATTGTGTTTATGCATATGAGAATGATCACAAGCCATGGTGTGAATGGGTGAGGGCAAATTTGGGGTGTTTACAGCTGCCCCTATTCAAGCATGAGTTAGCTGTGCAGGATGTAAGCAACGGCTTAACAGGCAAGCGAGATAACTTGTGGTTGAATACCAAAGACAGTCCAAAATTTGCACTCACAGAATGAAGAAGAAAAGGGATATAGATTGTAAAAGGAAAATAAAGCATATTGTAAAGTGTGGGCGATAAAGCGATGACGGGGACGGCCGACATGCTAGGAAAAGTGTAGGAAATAAAACAATGACGGGGACGGCCGACATGCTGGGGATAAAAGGTAAAGCTAAGACGGGGACGACCGACTAGCTGGGGAAAATGAAATTATGATGGGGACGGCCATCAGGATAAAGCTGTAAAATTCTCTGGGGATTAATGAAACATGACGGGGACGGCCGTCAAGTTCACAAAGGTAAAGTAACCAACGATGGGGACGGCCATCGGGCTAAAAAGGAAAAGGGACCACGATGGGGACGGCCATCGGGCTAAAAAGGAAAAGGGACCACGACGGGGACGGCCATCGGGTTAAAGAATAAATGAAATAAACAGATGATGGGGTACGGCCATCAAAGGTGAAGGACGATCACCTAGCAGGGGACGGCTGCTCTGTTGGGAATATGATGGGGACGGCCATCAAAGGTGGAGGACGACCACCTGGCAGGGTACGGCTGCCGAAAATATCACGACATAGGACGAATGCCGGATAGAAAAGGTCAACGATGGGGACGGCCATCGGACGAGCATGATGGAGAACGACCATCAAAAGGTGGAGGACGACCACCTAGCAGGGTACGGCTGCTCTCGAGGTTTCTCATGACATAGGACGAATGCCAGATAACCAAAAATCAACAATGGGGACGGCCATTGGATAAAATGATGAAGGAAAATCATCAAGAGGTGGAGGACGACCACCTAGCAGGGGACGGCTGCTAAACTATCGACGATGGGGACGGCCATTGGGTGAGCATGATGGGGGACGACCATCAAGAAGTGGAGGACGACCACTCAGCAGGGTACGGCTGCTCTCAGGGTTTATCATAACACAGGATGAGTGTCAGATAAAGAAATGCTTTGTTGGCGATCTACTGGGGATATAGTGAACACGGACGAGCGTTCACAACCAAGAAAGGAAAGTATAAGTTTTTAGATGTTGTGTATAGATCAAAGATGCGGACGAGCATCCTTAAGACTATGATACGGACGAGTATCATGTAGAAACCAATACTGACACGTGTTCAGAGATGATGATACGGACGGGTATCAACTGGTTAACAAGGAACACGGACGAGCGTTGAATCTGAGAGGATTCTTCTGGGGAATAGTAGATACAGGCGAGTATCTATATTCAAGAAGAACAGAAGTATTTGACACAGTGTATGGATTAAAGATGCGGACGAACATCCTTAAGACTATGATACGGACGAGTATCATGTAGAAACAAACACTGGACGCATACTCTGAGATGATGGTACGGACGAGTACCAACTGGTTAACAAAGAACATGAACCAAAGTCGAATTTGTGGGGATGTAACTGGTATATACAAGATACGGACGAATATCTGTATAAGTAACATGAGTAACGAGTATGAGTATTGCATAGGTGAGTGTTATCTGCTGGGGAGAGTGACACGGACGAGTGTCGAGAGAGAAAAGTATAATATGAACAAATATCTGATATACAAAGTGTAGGTGACTGTGCTGGGGATATGACACGGACGGGTGTCGAGAAAGTGTATACAGGTATATGTGAGTGCAAAGGGGACGTCTTTGGCTTTCTGCTGGGGATATGACACGGACGGGTGTCAGGACGTACCTGTAATACGGGTGATCTTGTTTGTGAAGAGTGTTCAGGCGGCTTTACTGGGGAAAGATGACACGGACGGGTGTCAAAATGAGTATATACTGGTGTTTGTGATTTGTGAGGCAACTGCTTTTGCTGGTGACTCTGGGGGGATTTTTCTGTACATTGATGAACTGTCATTATTCACAAGTGTTGGATTCAAAACATGGCTTATGATTATGCTATATGTTTGATTTTTGCCGTAATGCTCCGTATTAGACAGAATGCTACGCTTTGTGGGTGAATATGATGCGAATGCTATGATTGTGCAAAGACACCGAACCGGGACTCGGATCCCGTTGCTGCGAAGATCTCTGGCCGATCTGCTTGAAATGGACATCCCAGCTGGGGATGAGATCATTGGTAGATCTAATAAGATGATATTTGCTTGGGGATGCGGGTCACTGATAGACCTATCCTAATAAATGAGAGACCCAGCTGGGGTTTGTAGAAGCTTTCTTCACTCTGTTGTGATCCTTCATGCGCTGCTCTTCTAGACAAAGGCTGGAGCTCTGTGGGGAGATGATTCCCTGATTTTGTACTCGGCTGAGGGCGAGATGACAACTCGGCTGGGGAGAGAGAGAGGCATCACTGAAAGACCTCCCTAGAAATCCTGTTACGGTGACTTCTTGACTCCGCCGGGGATATGGGCATCTTCTGTGATACCTGCCCATTCTGATGGGGATAAGTAATAAGTGGCCAACTCAGCTGGGAGGAGTCATGAGAGGCAACTCAGCTGGGGAGAGAGCACTTCGGGTGCTAAAATTGAGTGTTGATTTGCCAGCTTGCTGGGATGGAGCTTACACGCCCCAAGTTGCGTTCTGGATACCTGTAATCCTGAAAAAGATAGAGAAACGCACAAGATAATCCCGAGGTATCCCTTACTGGATTCCGTCATAGGAGTTAGGATACTTCTGAGGGTAAGCATATTTCCTGCAAGCATGTTTTTACTTTTGAAGATAAGCATCTGTATTCTTATGCAATCAGTTTTTTTTCTTTTAAGACATCAGACATTTTTTGCAAATAAAATGTATAAAATGAGACATGACTGAAAATCTGATTTTATTAATTCATATGCCCTGAATTGGCGAGATACAGTCAAATGAACATATCCCCTGAAATGAGGAGATTGTTACAAATTGAGAAACAAAATGCTGGCAGTGTTGATGACGCTTTAAGGAGCTTCCTCTTCACTATGACCCGTATGACTTTTGACGTTCTTCTCATCTTGCTTTTTGAAGAATGTTGATTCTGATTGAAGTTCGATCTCTTCGAAGCTTACCAAGTTGTAGATGACACAGACGACTTCAGAATGCAGTTGTTCGCTTATTCCCTTATTTTGCATGGATCGCCCTTTCGGGTTTTCAATCCATCGGGATACCCATTTTTGCCTGAGCTGTCCAATGCGGCTTTTCAACTCAGCGGGTGTACATTTTTGTTATTCATTTCCCTTATTTTTTCCCGAGTCTCTTTATTCTGTTTTTGACTCGCCGGGATGCCCTATTTTTGCCTGGACTTACATTCTGTTTTTATGTCCAGCGGGTCATTTTATGCGAAGTATTTTTTAACTGCATCTGAATTCACAGGGGATGGGAAATCTTCACCATCCATGGTACTGAGCATCAGTGCTCCACCAGAGAAAACTTTCTTTACCACGAATGGTCCTTCGTAATTTGGAGTCCATTTGCCCCTGTGGTCTGTATGAGGAGGGAGGATTCTCTTCAGCACAAGATCTCCTACTTGGTACTCTCGGTGCCTGACTTTCTGGTCGAAGGCTTTCTTCATTCTCTTTTGATATAACTGCCCATGACAGATTGCAGCCAATCTCTTCTCTTCAATCAGACTCAATTGTTCGTATCGGGACCGAACCCATTCTGCTTCGTTCAGTTTAACATCCATCAGTACCCGTAGAGAGGGTAATTCAACTTCGACAGGTAGGACTGCTTCCATTCCATACACAAGCTGATACGGTGTTGCCCCAGTGGATGTTCTGATTGACGTGCGGTACCCATGCAAGGCAAACGGTAGCATTTCATGCCAGTCTTTATAAGTGACTACCATCTTCTGCACAATCTTCTTGATATTTTTATTTGCTGCCTCAACAGCGCCATTCATCTTTGGCCTGTAAGGAGAAGAATTGTGATGTTGAATCTTGAAGTCCCGGCATAGCTCTGCCATCATCTTGTTGTTCAAGTTGGAACCATTGTCAGTAATGATTCGCTCGGGCACTCCGTATCGACAGATGATATCTCTTTTCAGAAATCTGGCTACCACTTGTCTTGTAACATTTGCATATGAGGCTGCTTCAACCCACTTGGTGAAATAATCAATGGCGACTAGGATGAATCTGTGGCCATTTGAAGCAGTTGGCTCAATCTTGCCGATCATGTCAATGCCCCACATGGCGAAGGGCCAGGGTGAAGACATGATGTTCAAAGGGTTGGGAGGCACATGCACCTTATCTGCATAAATCTGGCATTTATGGCATTTCCTGGCGTAGGCACAACAGTCAGCATCCATCGTGATCCAGTAATAACCCGATCTTAACAACTTCTTAGCCATTGCATGTCCTCCTGCATGGGTACCAAAAGATCCTTCGTGCACTTCATGCATCAACAAATCTGCTTCCGTCTTGTCAACACATCTGAGGAGTACCATATCAAAGTTCCTCTTGTATAAAGACCCATCAGTATTCAGAAAGAAACTACCAGCAAGCCTTCTCAAAGTCTTCTTATCATTGGAAGATGCCCCGGGTGGGTATGCTTGATCCTCCAAGAAGCACTTAATGTCATGGAACCAAGGCTTATCATCTTTGACAACTTCTGCTGCGAACACATATGCTGGTCTATCAAGTCTGGACACTGAAATCTGAGGTACAAAGTTAGCAGCTTGAACTTTGATCATGGATGAAATGGTAGCAAGAGCATCTGCAAACTGATTCTCGTCCCGAGGGATATACTCAAGCTTGACTGTTGTGAAGAACGTCAATAACATTCTTGTATAATCCCTGTAAGGTATCAGATGATCCTGGTGTGTATACCATTTACCGTTGGTTTGATTAACTACCAGAGCTGAATCTCCGAATACAGTCAATGTCTTGATCCTGAGGTCAATGGCTTCCTCAAGACCCATAATACAAGCTTCGTATTCAGCTTCGTTGTTAGTGCAATTGAAAGTGAGTTTTGCCGAGAAAGGCATGTGAACTCCTTTGGGTGTAATGAGTACTGCACCAACACCACGACCATTCATGTTAACAGCCCCATCAAACATCATAGTCCATTCTTCTTCCGGGTCAGGCCCTTCAGTGTGAACAGGCTCTTCATGATCTTTTGCTTTTATGAACATGATGTCTTCATCAGGGAAGTCAAACCTCATAGGCTGGTAATCATCAAGGGGTTGCTCAGCAAGATATTCAGACAACACACTGCCCTTGATGGCTTTCTGAGATGTGTATTGGATGTCATACTCTGTAAGGATCATCTGCCATCTTGCAACCCGTCCGGTAAGAGCTGGCTTCTCAAATATGTACTTAACTGGGTCCATTTTTGAGATCAATGAAGTAGTGTGGGTCAACATATACTGTCTCAGTCGGCGAGCAGCCCACGCTAAAGCACAGCAAGTTTTCTCGAGCAGTGAATAACGTTGTTCACAGTCGGTAAACTTTTTGCTTAGGTAGTATATTGCATACTCTTTTCGACCAGACTCGTCATGCTGGCCCAACACACACCCCATTGACTCTTCTAATACTGTCAAGTACATTATCAGAGGTCTTCCTTCAACTGGAGGCATGAGGACTGGAGGTTCTTGTAAGTACTCCTTGATCTTGTCAAATGCCTTCTGACAATCTTCATTCCACCTGACCGTCTGTTCCTTTCTCAACAACTTGAACAAGGGTTCACAGGTTGCTGTAAGGTGAGATATGAATCTTGAAATGTAGTTCAATCGACCTAAGAACCCTCGAACTTCCTTTTCAGTTTTCGGTGCAGGCATCTCTTGAATAGCTTTGACTTTATCAGGGTCAACTTCAATCCCTTTCTCGCTTACAATAAATCCCAGCAGCTTACCAGATCGCACCCCGAATGTGCATTTGTTGGGGTTCAACTTCAGTTGGTACTTCCTCAGACGTTTGAACAATTTCAGCAGATTTACCAGGTGGTCTTCTTCAGTGAGGGACTTGGCAATCATATCATCCACATAGCATTCTATTTCTTTATGAATCATATCGTGGAATAATGTTACCATAGCCCGTTGATATGTTGCGCCGGCATTCTTGAGCCCAAACGACATCACTTTGTAACAGAACGTGCCCCAGGGTGTGATGAATGTTGTCTTCTCCATGTCTTCAGGTGACATCTTGATCTGATTGTATCCTGAAAATCCGTCCATGAAGGAGAACACCGAGAACTGAGCCGTGTTATCCACCAATACATCAATGTGAGGTAATGGGAAGTCATCTTTCGGGCTAGCTCTGTTCAGATCCCGGTAGTCAACACACATTCTTACTTTTCCGTCTTTCTTAGGCACAGGTACTATATTAGCCACCCACGGCGAGTAGCTAGTTACAGCAAGGAATCCGGCGTCCCATTGCTTTTGTACCTCTTCCTTGATTTTCATAGCCATGTCTGGGCGAGTACGGCGCAGTTTCTGCTTAACTGGCGGGCATTCTTCTCTCAAAGGCAGCTTGTGCACGACAATATCGGTATCCAATCCTGGCATATCTTGGTAAGACCAAGCGAACACGTCCACATACTCTCGAAGCAGGTCAACCAGTTGTCCCTTCACTGAGTCTTGCAGGCAGGCCCCGATTTTAACTTCTTTCACGTCTTCATCTGTACCAAAATTAATCACTTCAACTTCCTCTTGGTGAGGAGTAATAACCTTTTCCTCTTGTCTTAACAACCTGGCTAACTCTTCAGGAAGCTCATACTCTTCTTCAACCCCTTCATCAGCTTGATTGATTGGATTGTCAAAGTCATACGAAGTCATAGCCGTGCTGTTGTCGGTGCTGTCTGGAAGGTACTCTCTGCAAGGGTTCAGTTTGTTCATTTTAGTGATCTGATTTTAATCTTGCTTTAGAAAAGTGAAATAAAAGTTGTCATTTTGAAAATACTGCCATTTATTTTTTGTACAAAAAAGAAAAATGGAAAAACAGTGAACGAGAAGAAAAAATACTCATTTGCAAAAAGATGTCTGATATTTCATTGATTAATCTTGTTTGCACAAAAAGTACAGATGGCCCGATTACAAAATGAGTCTTGTCATCTTGGGCAAGATGCAAGACTTTGATGCATGCTATAAAAATACAGGAAATAATAATTACTCTGCATGAGTAACTCTTATAATTTCCTGGGAAGACCAGTTCGAGACACTGCTCCCTGGGATCTTTGGACGAATCCAGCTTTCCAGGTTGCGTTCTTCTTCCAGCTCGTCTTCCAGACAGTTGATAGCATCAGGGGTAAGCATCCCCCCACTCACAAAGTTGGGCTCTTTCGCAGCCGCTGTTTGATCTTGTTGAGTTGGTTTGTAACCCAACCCAAATCTGTCTTCTTTCTTCTCCACCGGTAGTAGCTTGCCCCAACCTTGGGCAGTTCCTTCCTCAACAACCTTCCGGGCTTGTTGGTATGATGATATTGAAGTACCAGGCACAGCAGATGTTTCATTCACATTCAAGGCTTCAAACCCCTGGCTCATTGTTTCATGGATCTCCCCATCCATCTCAATGTACTTATAGGTTGCCAGGTGGCTGACAAAAATGTCCTCCTCTCCGCAGATTGTAACGATTTGACCCTCCCACTCATATTTTAACTTCTGGTGAAGGGTAGAGGTCACGGCGCCAGCAACGTGAATCCATGGCCTACCCAATAGACAGCTGTAGGCGGGATGTATATCCATCACGTAGAAGATAGTTGTGAAAGTCTGCATGCCAATTGTTACGGGTAATTCAATCTCTCCCAGAACCGATCTCTTTGAACCATCAAAGGCTCTTACCACCAGGTTGCTGGGTCTTAACGCCAATCCGTCATATTCTAGCTTCACCAGGGCCTTCTTAGGTAAGACATTGAGGGATGACCCCGTGTCTACCAGCACATGGGAAAGGACAGCACCTTTGCATTCCATGGTTATGTGCAAGGCTTTGTTGTGGTTGCGGCCTTCCGTTGTCAAATCAGTATTGGTGAACCCTAGCCCATTGCTAGCAGTAACATTTCCAACCACGGTTTCCAATTGATTGACAGTAATCTCTTCAGGCACGTAAGCTGCGTGCAAGACTTTGAGTAGTGCATTCCGATGGGCTTCGGAGCACATGAGCAGTGAGAGGATAGAGATCTTGGATGGCGTTTGGTGAAGCTGATCCACAATTTTGTAATCACTCTTTTTGATGATTCTCATAAACTCATCAACTTCTTGATCGAATGGTGTCTTTAGAGCTTCTTTAATTGTTTGATCTTCCTGCACCGGGCTCTTTCCTTTTGCCTTGGCAGCAGCTTCTGCTTCGGCAGTGGGTCTTTGAATTGGTGGAGCAAAGAGACGTTCGCTTCGAGTGAAGCCTCCGCCTCCTCCCACATTATCTATTTGTGGTGCAGGTGTTGATGTATCCAGAGTGATTCTTTGTCCCTCGCAGTACACGTCAGAGCCATAGTGCCAAGGGATGGCCCTATTGCTTTCATATGGTACTGGTCCAGGCACCGTGACAGTGACTGGACTGATTGCAGCTGCTGAAGGGACTGTGATAGTTTGCGGATCGTAATAAATTGTAACTGGTGCTCTGATGGGAGCAGCACCTTCTGAATTGTAGGCAGAGTTGCTTTCAGGATCATAAAATATTGTGACAGTAGAGACATCTTCATGATTGGTTGCTGGTGTTGTAGGAGACATTGTTGGAAGAATGGACGTTGTCGTTGTAGGAGGTTCAAAATGGAGTGAAGCTGAAGTTGTAGCAGGAAAATCTGTTGAAAACTGATCAGTTGAGAAGACAGATGAAGTACTTGTTGATGAAGCCGAAGAATTGTCGGGAACAATGGTTGCTGCAGTTGTAGGAGGTTCTGAAACCGTTGCTGATGAGATTGCTGGATTTGTTGGAAATGATGTGGTGATCTGAAGTTGGCCGCTCTGAATGAGGCCATCTATGCCATTCCTCAAATTGTCGCACCCATTTACTGAGATATTGCAGTAAGCACAACCCAACTCGCACCCCGGGAACATTTGACATTCCAAGAGCTGAGCTTTGATTTCCACCAACGGTGTCTTGATCTGGCCCACACTGGTTATTAAATAAGACGGCTTGTCTTCTTCAATAGCGTTAATTCTAGGACCACCGTGGTTTGGCATTGGGTTTTTGTTGACATTGGGTGGTGGTGCGAAATTCAGAGCCTTTGAGTCCACCAGGTCTTGTACATTCATATGCAGAGCCCTGCATTTTTCCGTACTGTGGCCAGGTGCGTTTGAATGGAAGGCACACCTAGCGTTGGAGTCATAGTTCCTGGGTAGACTGTTGGGATCCGGAGGTGCCAGCGTCCTTAGCTCAACTAGGTTGAGTTTCAGGAGTTGTGGCAGCAGAGTAGCGTATGGCATAGGGATCGGATCGATCACCCTATTAGCTTGAGATGGCCTCTGCTGAAATGGCCTTTGTTGACTGTTATTGTTGGTGTTGCTGTTGTTGTAATTTCTTGGAGGATACTGATTTTGTTGATGGTACTGAGGTTGCTGCTGGTAGTTTTGCTGCGGAGGTTGATAGACTGGTAGAGGATGAGCTGGAGCAGGAATGGTGACTGCTGCTATTGACCTTTGAACATATTGGGGCCTGCCCCTGTTGGTGTGGATGGCGTTGGTCTCGCCAGTTCTTCTCGGGCCTGCAAAAGGCTTTCTTGTACTACTGGACGAGCTGGCGCCATTGTCTGAGATCTTACCCATCTTCAATAGGCTTTCAATTCTCTCCCCAGCTATGACAACATCCGCAAAGCTAGTGGAAGAGAAAGCAGCCAGCTTGTCAATATAAGTTCCCTGAAGGGTGTTCATAAACATATCTGCCATTTCCCTTTCAGACATAGGTGGTTGAACAGCAGCAGCCAGTTGCCTCCATCTCTGGGCATATTCTCGGAAACTTTCCCTTGACGACTGTGACATCCCCATCAGGAGGGTCCTGTTGGGTGCCATGTCTAAGTTATACTGATACTGTCTGATGAAGGCCTCTGCCAGGTCCTTCCAGCATCTTACAGTTGCCCTTGTCAAGTGAGAGTACCATTCTCTTGACGCTCCAGTTAAGCTATCTTCGAAATAGAACATCCAGAGCTTCTCATCCATAGTATAGGCCTTCAGCCTCCCCAGAAATGATTGTAAATGAGTCCGGGGGCATGAAGTCCCGTTGTATTTTTCGAAACAAGGAGGCTTGAACTTATGGGGGATCCTGACCCCGTCTACCAAGCCCATGTCCATGACATCGAAGCCCAAAGAGTTTTGAGATTCTAAGGACCTCAATTTCTCAGCTATCTCATCCAATCTTCTATCATAAGCTTCTTCCCCAGCACCCATTACTGTGAATTGGTCCTCCTGAGGATCTTCTTGTAGTACCCTGGCTGCGGTGGCAGTCCCTTGAACATTTGCTGGAATATTGACCTCAGGATGGAGGTGTGGTCCAAATACCGGAGGGTTGACATGAGGTTGTACCCTTTCATTGTTACTGGTACCGGCAGTCCCTATGTGTGGATCCTCTTGATTTTGCCTTTCCACCATGGCTCTCAATCTTTCCTGGCTCTGAGCCATGTTGTTCATGACTTCCATAAACTGAGTCATTTGATTCCTCATCTCTAGCCTTTCATTTGCCATTTGATTTCTGACCTCAGTAAGGTCCTGCTGCATCTGATCCATTTAGATGCCCGGAAGGTTGTTTCGGGTTGGATAACGGTGCGGACGGTTGAGGGGAAATACCCGGCGCCTAGCAATAGTTACTGAACATCACAACAGAGTTAGCAACAATAAAACAAAAACCTACAAAACAAACAAAAGGTTAGCATGCAATGCAGTATGCTCATTTGTTCTCAAGGTATCCGGCTTGGCCTTCAGTTTTGACCCTTCCAGACCCCTGAAGATGTTGTTGTTGTTGCTTGAAGAAAACTCAGATGAAGCAAACTAAACACAAATATATTACAGAAGGTGAAATAATACAACTTGTTCATTTTACAACACAAGCCCTCTAAGGGGTCAAAATACATTACAAGAAAATAAAAGTACATGGAAAGAAAGCAACAACAAACAAATGATCAAACACCAAGACCAAACTCATCCTCACGAACTTCCTTGAGAAGTGCTTCGGTCACAGGATCAGCCGGACGCTCCGTGAGATTCCTGATGAGGAGATTCCGGGTCGTAACAGCTATATTGAGCTTCTTGTGCTGAGCTTGGTCCTTTGACCTCTTCACTCCTGCTTTGATCTTCAGTTCTGATATCTCCCTTTGGGCTGCTGCCAGGGCTTCTTGTTGTTCTTTTGCACTGGCTTCCAGTTGCTCCATCTTGTCTTGAACTCTCTTGTCCTCTAGAGTACGAGCCTCGGTGATCCTGACCCACCGGGCTTGACTCTCCTTTAAGTACAAGTCTGTCCTTGCTCTCTGGAACTGGGCTTCCTTGCAAGCATTCTTCAGAATTTGTTCTCCAGCCTTAGACTTTTTGATATAATCCCCAGACTTCTCAATCTTAGTCAGATGCTCTACTCTCAACTTCTCCAACCTCTCAATCTCCCTCATACCCTCACTCCTCTCCCGGAGGATCTTCTGCAAAGCCTGGGTTAGCTTCTCATTCCTTTCCTTCAGGCTCTCAAACTCTTCCAAACTGATAGTGGTAGGGGGTGGTGCTGAAGATGACTCAGGCATGTCTTCTATGGTAAAGGGCATCCCAGAGAATTGGGCCCTGGCACGGGACCACTCATAATATTGTGCTGATGCCACATTGTTGCACTTCCCTAGGATGGTTATTCCCTTGGTTTGAACATTATCCCAGGCCCAGGCAGCCTGCCTAACAACAGCCAAATTAGTCTTGTTCTCACAATAAAGAGTCTCCACCAAGTCCTGTGCCTTAGGAGTGTGGACCAGTGCATAGCCCAGTTGCCGTCTAAACAGCAGAGGGTTGTAATTGATACTACCCTTAACTCCCACTAGGGGTACATTGGGGAAATGCCCGCAGCTGGTGATGACATCCCTGCCCTTGGTGCTCTGAGTGCACCATCTGATGTCAGCTGAAGTTAGAATAGTGAGTCTCTTAGCCCAGTTGCTCTGCTGATGAGGATTTAGAAAGGCATCTGTCCTGGGTAAATGCTTGAGAAGCCAAGTGTGGAACAATGGAGCACAACACCTCACTAATCTTCCCCTCTGCTTTTCATTCCTTTGATGCACTGAATAATAGAGATCCCCCAATAAAGTTGGCACTGGGTTCTTCAGGATGAAAAGATGGATTGCATTTTTGCTAATGAATCGAGGCTCATTTGCAAACAACACAATTCCATATATGCTCAGAGCCAACAAGGCACAGACAACCTTCCACTCTCCTAAAGAAGCTTTCAGGGTAGCTTGAGAGATCAAGAAATCCAGATGAAAACCAGGGATCCCAGCTTTGGAAGTCATATGCTGTTCAATCAGGACAGGTTCCAGATGCAAAGCTTTTGCTACTTCTCCATTAGCAGGAAAGACCATCTCAGGGTTGAAAGGGATTCCACCCCTGATAGGCATACCAACTAATGAAGAGTACTCTTCCAATAAGGGGCCCAACTGAAAGTCTTTAAAGGTGAAAAATCTCAGTGGGGGATCATAGAACTGAATGCAAGTGTGAATGAGGCTCCTCTGTGATGGATCCAGATCCATAACCATGTCAAGTATATCTCCATAATGTTCCCTGAACAAAGGTATGTGATCTGGAGTTATCAGGGTCTGAATCCTCCTGATATCTGGTAGCTCTGGCTGGAAGAAGTGATAGGTGATGTTGCTCTTTTTAGGAGCCATGATGCTGAAGACTGAGTAGAGACAGATGCTGATGATAATGCTGAAGTAATGAGCCACTGATTAGCTGATGCTGGTGATAACTGAAGCAGATGCTGGTGAAGATAGGTCAGTACTGAAGATGGGGTCAAAACTAGCCAAAAGTGAAGATGGATACCCTGAAACACAAATAAGCAAATGTCAATATGATGCAATGATTATGTATGCAAATGAAATGCAAGGGTTTGTGACCGAGCTGGATCTGATCAAAATGCCCTGATATAAGTCCATGTGTGTTCAAGAATTCCAGATGGAGGTCTGTAAATCCAGTAACCAAGGTGGGGGGACTCAAATAAAGAGCCACATGTCCAGGGTTTTAGAATCACAAGAATTGTTCCAACATGGAGTACTCTTAAACAATCAAAGTAACAGGGTATTCTGAGGTCAGGGTACCTGCAAACCTGTAAACAGCCCAACCCCCTCACAGGTGGTGTTCTAAAACAAGGATCCTCAGACTTGGATCAGTTATGAGAAGTGTAAACACTTCTAACCCGGAGGTACAGTGTTTACAATAACCATAACAATTCCTCCTCTAATTCACCTCAGTTTCTGAAGGTCAATACTAAAAGGTCATCCAGACTTAGCAGGCTTCCCAGATAGCCCTAGCATTGCAGGAAATCTGCAACACAGAGTTCTCAAGAAGAAACCCATATCTGAACCGTGTTTCATATTCCCGCACCAGACCGAGATGGAATGGGAAAGAATATGATTCACTCTAGCCTAGGTGTCACTCAGGTCCCAGGTATAGGACCTTAACTCTCAATGAATCACCCACCCACCAAAACAAAGACCAGATCCAGCCAGCAGCACAGTATGACAATATGATATAATGCAAAAGCAATTAAGAAAGCGGTAAAGCAACTGTACATAAAGCAATAAACAAAACAAATATACAAGCACAGATAGCACATAACACCCCAGTAAACACAAATCAAACAAGCGCTAGGAGGAACCCACAAAAAGAACCAGAAGCCCTGGTTGCAGTATAAGGTTCCCCAGCAGAGTCGCCAAGCTGTCGCTCCCGATAAATGGGGAAGGCCCAGATAAAGGTACAGACGCGAACGGTCGGCGAGAGGGACAATGAGAACACACAGCCGTGAACTCACTGGAGATGAATAGAGTCGCCAGCTAGGTATTTTTATCCCGGAGGAAAGGTAATGCTGCATAAACCTAGAAAGATAGGGATAAGACGGTTTGCGAACCAGAGAGACTGAGAAAGGGGGTTGGTTACAACCTGGGAAGGTATTAGCACCCAGATTGTCCGTCGTACTCGACGGGATCCACGCTTAAAAGATTTGTGTTTTAAAGGGGTAGTGTCAGTGCAATCTGTGTATAAAGAGCTGGAAAAGGATGTACAGGTGTCAGTGTAAAGGAAGTGAAGTGTAATATATACAGTGTCAGTGTAAGAGTGAAATGCTCAGGAGTATGAGGCTTAAAGAATAAAGCTGGAAGGAGGGGGAATATACAGAGACTTTTGTTCGATAACTGTTAAGTTATGCCTACGTATCCTCTCGTGCAATGAGGAAGTCAGAACACCGTAGTTCGACCCAAAGAGACTGATAGATGAATTGACTTATGAACTGCTTACTTGCCTATGCTCAAGTGTATGACCTGTCTGGCTCAGGTGCTAACTGTCTTGCATTAGACGGAAGAAGCGAGTTCTCGTTTGTGAGTGAAGGTGATGAGAAAATAATCCCGGAGGAGACGATTATTGTTTGCTTTTGAGTTTTCAGTCTTTTATTGCTTTTGAAAGTTTGTCATAAGTTAATGAGCTTAATCCTAAACCAATGGATTTAGTAAACTCACCACATCTTCCCTCTGATTAGGGGTAATGAGAATACCTTAAGTGCGAAGTCAGATTCTCACACTTAATCACCTTTTGATGTAGAGTTAAGATCATTAACCTACTTGTGATTATTTAGATGTTTTTGGTGTTTTTGTTTAGTGTTGAGTAATTAGGTTAAGCCATAATCAGGGATTAAACAGACTCATTACACCATCCTAATAGAAGGATAATAGATGAGAATGTTTAAGCTGAGGAAAGCTCCTCAACTTAATCCATGATTAGGGATTAAACTCATGACAAAACAAACCTTTGATTAAGTGGATTTTATTTAATGGTATGATGATGAAGTGTTTTTTAGGGTTTATAAGACAACTTGAGGGGGACTTGTCCATTAACACTAGGGTTAGTCCTTCTTAACCACTTAAGGAAGAATTAGAACCCTAATGCAAGGCCCAAGTTACAAGTGTGATGTCTTGATGATTATTATGTGAATTGATTAAGAGATTTAAACACATTAAGGGTTTAACACTTAGGATTAAAGTTATACACTCCATCCTAATAGAAGGATGCAGGCATAAGCTTAATCACAAAGCCTTAAAGCCTTTAGGGTTTAGTCCCTGATTATGAGATGAGAAGAGAAGACTCAAAGAAGACACAAAGGCAAAACTAAGAGGGGAGACTAATCAAAACCCTAATCATTGTCATGCTTGGTTGTTCCTAAGGTTTGTGAGGTTAAACAAGAAAGATCTCCAATGGAGCCACCAGGAAGCAGATGAAAGGATCAAGAGAAGCAAAGCAACTTGCTTCATTCAAGAAGTCAAGTCACTTGAAGAAAGAAAGTGGGAAGAAGAAGAATGAGCAAGCTCAAACTCTAACACATATAAAAATGCAGCAATGGATGCAAGAGAGATGAAAAGAAAAGTTATGAGAAGTGAAGGCAAATTCACTTCTCAACATTACTTACCACCTGAAATGTTAGAAAAGAAATGCAATGCAAAGCCAAATGAGATAAGATGACATGATGATAAACAAAACCAGAAGCATGTTGATGATGATAATGATGCTATTAGATGCTACAAACATGAGGCAAGGCATGGAGATGTTCATACAAGATCATGGATGCAAATGATGCAAGTTAAGGAGCATGAACTTACATGAAAAGTTATGAAACATACATGGCAAACAACATGGCAAATGCAATATGCAATGATCAAACATGCTTTCTATATGTCTTAAGATGTCAAATGAATCAAATGGATGCTTGAAATGTCATGGCAAGTCATGTTATGCAAGAGAATGCAAGAAGAATGCAAATGGAAGCCCAAATTAGGGTTTATGGATCAAACAACAAATAAAAACCAAAAACAGAAGCAAACCCTAAGATAAAAAATGGAAAATGCCACCCAAAGAAACCCTAAACCTATACTAAACCAATGCCCAAAGGGGAGATCTCAACTCTCAAGCAATCTCAAGCTATGATTTTTTTAAGATTTTAGGGTTTTTAGGGTTCTTAAACAAAAGAAATGCCAAACAAATTGAAAATGAGGAATCAAATCATGACCATTTAATCCTAGAAACTACATGCTAAACACAATTCAATGCAAGAAGAATCAATGTCCAACTCTTCATAGATAGGCAGAAATGATTTTTTGAACTTAGGATCAAAATAATGCACAAAAATGATTTTTATTCAATGAAAAATTCTCAAAATGCATCAAGATCAAAAAAGAAATTTGGTTTAAAGGTTGGACAATGTTTCTAAATGTCTTAGAACATTTCATGAATTTTTTGGTGATTTTTAAATACCTAAAAGCATTTTTAATAAATTAATTTCCATTAATCAATTAAAAATAATCCTTTAAATATTTTAAAATACTTTTTTAATGATAAAAATAAAAATAAAAATATTTTTGTGTCATAAAAATTAATAAAACTTATGAGAAAAAGTTTCATAATTTTTACACATTTTTTACTATTTTAAAATAATTATGCAAATACAATGAAAAGAAAATGAATTAAAATGAATTTAATCTGAAGTATGCACAATGGAGGGTTGAGATTGAGCCTGGCAGTGAATGGGTTGACTGCGCGCGCAGATCAAAGGCCCATATTCAAACTTCTTAAATTCAATTAATTAAACTAATTAAACCTGGTTATGAATTAATGACATGATCTGGACCACACACACGCGCGCGGGAAGCCAGATCCAAGGGTCCATATTTGAATTTTGCCCTAACCCTAATTAAAAGACTAATTACTTTCAGGCGGCCGGAGAAGACTTCCGGTCGTCTTCTCCGGCCAGCATCCTCCCTGAAAAATGCCAACTCTCACCCTAGCTCACTAAAACCCAATTTTCTTGCCCAGAAATCATCCCCACGCATCATAGAACAAGAATCCACAGCCAAAACAAATTTATTTTACACAACAAAGCTGAATCGAAGCAAAAGGGGTTTAGGTCAAAAAAATTTCAGAGACACCATACATGCTCAAAACTCAATGATTTTCGAAACTAAACACATCATCATGACCAGTGAAACATGGAGAACCAATTAAGAACTTAAAAACAAACTCCTGGGAAAAATGTTCATGAAGCTCACCTGAACTGGAGCTCTGATCTCTGGCACTTTCTGGCTAGCTCTTTGGCTCAAACAGGTCCCAATGATCCCCCTTTGAAGCTTTGGATAGTTGGATGGAGTTTAAACAGCCTCCTGAGTGAGTTTGCAGCAGCTCTGACCAAGGGAGTGTGAAAATCGTATTTGAGTTATGGAGGGTTTCAAGCCAAAGTAGTGGGTGGTTTCTGGTCAGTGAAGCAAGGTGAGTTGATGTGTGGAATTTGTTTGAGTGTTTATGGCTTGTAGAAGCAGATTCGAAAGCTTTTGCTTTATGGAGTGAAAATGGTGAAATGGAGTTGTGGTTTGTTTCAAGCCTGGTTCTTTGTTGGTTTAGGCTCAGTGGAACATGGTGAGATGATTGGTGAAAATGGTTTGGATGTTTGATGGCTGGGCAGAGAATTTCGAAGAGTTTTGCACAATGGTGTGTTTTGGTGTATGTGATGCTTGAGAGTGTTTCAGCCTGGCCTGGTGTTATGTTTTGCTTGCAAATGGAAAGTATAAACAATTCTAATTGGCCAGATGATGTGACATGGCCTGCTGTGATAGGTAAGTCACCTTTTGCAAAATGTCAACTTCTTTGTAAGAGAGGCATGGGCTAAGTTATAGCTTGGTACATGAGCATGGGCTGGCGCAGCATGGTATGTGAGTGAAGCTAGGGAGGTTCAGCATCCAATGCATCAAGTTGGTGAAGTGTGATGAGTGTTTTTGCAAGTTGTTACTTTTTGAAACTTTGTGAAAAATGCCTTGTTACACAAACCATAAACATGTGATCTTGGTTCCATTCTGATTTTTAGGACACATAGAATGTTTATGTCATGGTTTGAAGTGAATTAGAAGTTACAAATGGCATTGGTGCATGATTTTGCAAAATTCACATTTGGTGCACATCTTGAAAATCAATGATTTTTGCCAACTTTGTCACACCATAACTTTTGATCCAAGAAGAATTTGATCATGTTCTTGTACTTTTTGAAAAGGGAAAGATGTAATCTACAACTTTCATGACCAAAGTTTTTCCATTTGAAGCATTTTTGGATCAAGAATCAAGGCTTGAAAAATGACCTAAAATGAAGCATTCTTGAAAAGTCAACTATGCCCAAAAAGTCAACACTTGCAAAAACTCCAAATTCTTGATTTTTGTGGACTTCAACCTTCTTCCATGATCAAATAAAGATCATATAAACTCAAAATGATGAAGATCACCCATTGGTTGGGTCATTGGGGGCCTCAGATGCCCTGATTTTACACTGACTTGTCTGAAAAGTCAACTCTTGATCAGATGACTTCCCCATGGAATTTCTTCATGAAATTTGATATGCATACTCCCTATACCATATAGAGACCAATAGAAACAAGAATGACCAAAAAATTTGGAGTTATGGCCTCTGAAACCAAAACCCTAATTTTAGGTCAACTGTGCAGTCAAACTTGGCTCTGCATCCATTCCAAACCCAGTTCTTGTGATTCTTTTGCATTTTTGACTTTGAGAGGATGTAATATGATACTTGAACACATATGGATCCCTTTGAAGTGATTGGTTGCCTTTGGAGAGGCTCAAGAAGCTCCTGGATTGCTCAGGTCACAAACCCTAGATGCAGATGACTTAGAAACTATGCAGTGAATCAAAATTGTGATATGAGATGATATGATTGTGTTTATGCATATGAGAATGATCACAAGCCATGGTGTGAATGGGTGAGGGCAAATTTGGGGTGTTTACACTCGACAACACAAAACCATTGTACTTAAACGAAAACAAAGGAACGAGACCATTGTACTTAAATGGGAACTCGACAACACGAAACCATTGCACTTAAACGGAGTCGTAGACCTGAAATCATCATACTTAAATGAAGTCAAAGAAAATGGGATCATTGTACTTAAATGATTACCCGCGACGCGACCGTTGTACTGAAACGGAGACGCGGAAAGATGAGACTGTTGTACTGAAACAAGACTCACTGGGGAACCATTGTACTTAAATGGAATACCCGAAAGGAGAGGGATCATTGTACTTAAACGAGAGCCCAAGACGCGACCGTTGTACTTAAACAGAGAAGTGGAAAGATGATACTATTGTACTGAAACAAGACTCATTGGGGAACCATTGTACTTAAATGGAATATCCGAAAGGAGAGGGATCATTGTACTTAAACGAGAGCCCAAGACGCGACCGTTGTACTAAACGGAAACACAAAAAAATGATACTATTGTATTTAAACAAGACTCAACTGGGGAGACCATTGTACTTAAATGGAATAGAGATATTTAAAATCATCGTACTCAGATGAGATCAAAGGAACGGGGTTGTTGTACTTAAACGAGAGCCCGATACGAGATCGTGGTACTGAAACGGAGACGCACAAACAATGAGACCGTTGTACTGAAACAAGACTCAAGAGACGAGACCATTGTACTCAAATGGAGACTCGACTGGGGATGTTAAATAAGACTTTGTAGAAATAACCACCCTAGGAAATGAACTCGGCATTCTGTGGGGATACTTCGGTCTGATTGAAGAACTGATGTTTCAGGCTTCTGCGTAAGGTACCAAAACTGGTTTATGCTTCATATGCATATGTTTGAATTTTTCCATGGCGTAATGCTCCATAATGATGGAAATGCTACGTGTTTTGAGAATGCAAATGTAATGATGATTACTAAATGCAAATGCAAAGAGATCTCTCGACGAGGAGAAAACATGTATCTTTGACGGCTTTACTGGGGAAGAAACACTTGTTGCATTAATCTCATGAATCCCTATGAGCGATCCAACTCTGCGGGGATGGTGTTAATGATACACCGGATCTGAACTTCCTCTATTGCCAAAAATAAATTGGACTTTGAGATTGGAGAGTCAAGAACCTGTTGGGGACGAGCCTGACTTGGAATGTACGCTACCCGCCGAACTCCGTTGGGGAAGCGATACTCCTCTGACCCAGATGGGGGAATCAAATGTGTTGGTACTCTACTGAGGAAGAGACCTGCTGGAGGAATCCCTTAAGAGAAACTTCTTCTACTTGGGGAAGAAACACTTGTTGGGGAACCCGTCCGGCGAACCTGCTGGGGAGGATGGCAGACACTGCTGGGTAGAGAAGAGAATCCGAGTTCTTCTGTATCTTCATCTCTTGCTGGGGAATGATGAATTCTCCCACACTGTTGAGAATAAGAAGACTCTGGTTGGGAATATTCTTTCTTTGGAAGAAAGCTCTCTGCTTAGGGAGAATGCTTGCCTTTTTACAATTCTGACTATATTGGGGATAATGGAGAATACCTCGGGAGGGACATTTCCTGCTGAAACTGAGGATTTTGAATCATCTTCGGATGGAAGTAAGGAGAAGAAAGTCTCACTATGGGGATGAGATTATTACATTCATCTTTTTGAGAAGTATCATTCCTTTTGCCACTAATTAAGGTCGAATCAGATAAGTGGTTGATCCACTGGTAGCAGTCAGTACTACTGTCGTAACGGGTTCAGTTGTGTTTGTAACAATTGGATTTCATGTCGAAGAAGATTCTTAATTCGGACGTGGAATTACCATTCTTCCACTATGAAAGTGCATATAACTTTCCCAACGTGTCCTACTGGTCGTACCAATTTGTTCACATGTGGATTTCACGCGAATAATCTGATGGCCTCCTACGCGCGAGGTTTATTTGCGGGACCGACCAAACAAGTCCCAGGACTACTTTGTCCAATTAGTAATGCTATGAACTCCTGTAATGTAGAATGGTAATGGGGGTTCTTATGTATATTTTTGGTATTTGTTGTGTTTATAGCAGACGCACGCAGAATGCTTGAAATGAAAGGACAAGAAAAACGAATAAAGGACAGATAAAAAAGATAAAGATAAACAAGAAATTATTTTAAATTAACTTGGAATTAAAATGACTTGAAATACAAATGTTTTTGGACGCTATCATACATTTGAGTAAGGGGTTAACTCGTTTCTCTAACGCTTGGTACTTTGAGTGTGTCCCCTTATAATGTGAAGAAATACGGCCTTTATTAGTGAAACTAAAATCTACTTATATAGACAAATAAAATAATTGTCATACACTTTTCCAACAAATCAGGTTTTGACACCTATCAACCCATTCTTCTGGTAACTGCCCACTACTTTCGTCCCACTACTTGGAGCAGTTTCTTTTCCCTGTCTTCCTGAATGGACTTGTCGAATGCCTTCGACATGGTGGTATATGTGGGCACGTCGAAGCTCTTCGACACCCTTATGGATTTTGGCTTCTGAGTGTTAACCCATAGCTGACTTTCGTTCTTTGTCCTGGTCGAAATCCTTCCTTCTTGGCACGTTCATGAACTTACTCATGAACATACCTTAATAAGTAAGTGGAAATCTCTAGCCAACAATGGGACAGTCCAAGATTATCCTATATGAATTAGATAGTGTGAAACGAAAGACAAATGAGTCAGTCGAACAATATCAAAACAGGTTCAAGCTTATGAAATCTAGATGCTTTACTCAAGTCCCTGAACATGAGTTAGTCAAAATGGTCGCAGGCGGATTCGACTATTCGATCAGAAAGAAGTGGATACCCAATATCTTAGGGATATAACCCAATTGGCAGATAGAGTTCGACAGGTCGAAAGCCTAAAAGATGAGAAGTCTAAGGCTGGTCGATTCCATAAGAAACTTGCATATTTAGCAACCGACGAGTTCTCGCCCGACAATGGGGAAATCATCGATGAAAGTGTGGTTCATGTGGTTGAACTTAAGCCAGAACCTCCCTACAGGTGTAGAGTATTGAGTCCATCGAGCAGAAAAGATCCTGTCGAAACAGAGAAATATGTCAAATATGTCACTAAGACATATACCTTTGATATATCTAAATGTGATGAAATTTTCGATTTGCCAGTAAAAGATGGTCAAATTGTTATTCCACCTGGTTTAAAAGACCCCCCTTTAGATCAAAAGAAAAATAGGGGATTTTGCAAATTTCATAATTATCTTGGCCATAAAACGCTTCAATGTGTTCTTTTCAAGGATTTGGTACAGAAAGCTTTGAAGGATTGCATACTTCAAATTGGCAAGAAGCCAAAGATGCAGGTCGACGCTGACCCTTCGAAAGTTGAAGAAGCGCTATACTCTGAGCTGAATGAATGTATGGTGGTGGAAGATACTGAGGGTTTCCCAAACACACCCCATGTCGAAAATATGGTGTGTATGATGGTCGACACTACTGAAGGTGACGACAAGAAAACTGAGGAAAAACTAGAGTCAATCTACCCTAGGGTTGGTAAAAGTTTGAATGAATTCCAAGAGAAATGCCAAGTGGGCGGATCAAGGGCAATATTATGCCCAAGATGCAACACTATGTTCGACGATAAGGCAATTGGAAAATATGAAGCTGATAAAAAGGAAGCTTTAGCCACTGAGGGATACCGTATCCCAAGGTTTGTTTTTGACCTGGGTGGTAACCCTCGTCGAAATAAAGAATTCCAAAGACAGGTCAAGTCAGCCAGACCTAGAACTTTTGTGCCACCATATGACACCCACGTGAGAAGTGGGTCGAGCCAGTCAATAAAAAAGGCAGCGAAAGGTCAAAATGGAGGGTGTTGGACTTAGAGAAAGAGATTGGGAAGAAAGACAAACCTAGGGGTTACATTGTTTCTTCTAATTACAAGGGGAAAACCCCTATGACCAGGACCTAGTGGAGGCACTACCAAAGAAATAAGAAGGCTGGAAAGGTGGCCTCAACATCTCTACCAAGGTAGGGAGAAGCCCTTAGACCATATGAGCAACACCCAAAATCATTGTAGGTCGATAAAGGAAAGATTGTGGCGAACTAGACGCTGACTATTAGAACCTCTAAGGGGAAATACATAATATACAAACAAAAGGCATAATGAATTCCTACTGTCGAAAAAGAAAAGGTCGATGGAGTGGCAGTCAACAAAGTGTTTGTAGATGGTGGGGATGCTGTGAACTTAATGCCCTATGTTCTATTCAAGAAAATCGGAAAGACCGATGAAGACCTCCGACAACACAGCATGGTTTTGTCCAACTATGAAGGCAATACCAGCAACATTTTATGAGTAATCCAAGTTGGTCTGGTTGTTGGAACGACCACAAGGTCGACATTGTTTATGGTGATTAACTCCAAAGCCAACTTCAACCTATTATTAGGTAGAGAATGGATTCATGGTATAGGGGTTGTGCCTTCCACCCTACACCAAAGACTTAGTATCTGGAGAAATGATGGTATCGTCGAGAACATCGAAATCAACCAAAACTATTATAAAGTTGACAACACCAAAGGATCGAAGAGGTCATTCGATCATCACTTAGCAAACATGGTCCCTTTTGATGATGGATCAGGTTCCTACACCTCCGTCAAAACTGGCCGCATATTGAACTTGGATCCAGACCATGGTTTTGTCTGAAATGATGCTGACATACCAGAGGAACCAAGTGGACTGCCACCTGCAGGGTGGTCTGATGTCGACAAAAATGACCTCTAAGTCAGAAAGTATGACTCAAATTTCAGCCTACTTGGTTGAAAACAAAAAAGAAATGGCACTGGAAACTAGGAAACATCAAATCATAAACGACAAAGCCAGAACATGTGGCCTACTAGGCCAAACGAAAACATCAACATTTGTTATGAAAAGTTAACTTCCTGAGAGGGCTCAGATCCAACTCAAGTGGGAGGACAAAAGCGTTTTTTCCATCATTGACAATCAAGAAGAATTGTGAATTCTGCTGGAAAGCAACAAGAGGCAGTCAACAAACTCAAAGAATACCTAACGAAGCCTTTTATGTTACTGTCATTTAGGATGAATAAGATGTGATTGTGTAATGTTGTGTCGAATAAGACCATAGAGATATATTATCACAAAAGGACAATGATGGTGTCAAAAGACCTATTTATTATCTTTGAAGAACGTTGATAGATGTGGAAAACTATGTATACTGTGATTTTAGATTTATGCCCATGATTGTATTGTTATGCATTAAGAATTAAAGGAATATTCAAAGTTTGTTGATGTTTAAAAAGTTTTGTCTCATTTTATTTCACCAAACACATTTTCCTATACACATTCGACTCAGCCCACTAACTTGTAAGCGTATCAAGAGTACGTTAAGAAAAGTAAGTCAATGACAAAAATACTAAGTTTCATTAAATCAAGTGGCCAAAGGCCAATATTCCATACATCAAAAAATGGTTCAGAGAAAAGTAATGCGAAAGTAAAGCCCTAGAAACAAAGGAGACTAAGCAGGAAACCTAGTTTTGAAGTTTTTAAAGAGCGCCTTTTCATGAAGGAGTTTGCTGGAGATGCTGGATCGTTTTGAGCGTATAAGTTGGATTCTAGCTTTGAGAGCAATGGCCTTTTTGAAATGAGAGATTCCTTGAGCCACCACTTTGTCGATATCTTCTTAGAAAGTCAAGGGCTCAGTAGAATCCAGCGAAGCTTTTTGCTTCTCGACCTTAGCAATCTTGCGATGCAATTCGGCTATTTGGGTCTGATAATCCAAAATCTGTTGGTCGAAGCTCTGCAACTTGTTGGGCCATTCCGCTTTCTGACGTTCAAACTCATTGAGTTTAGCTTCACAACGAGAACTGAAGCCCAACTCAAGGTCCATCTCATTAATAGTTGTCTTGATTTGGAGATCAACATTATGGCAGCTCGACAAGTCCTTTACCAGTTGAGTGAAGAACACTTCGAATTCGACCAAATACTAGGTTATGCCAGCAAGTAGTTGATACAAATATTGTTCGTCAATTATTTTGAAGATGTATCTAGAAAACTCAGAGTCGGTGGCAAGGGCATCTAGAAACCCTTCTTGAAACAAGAATTCCTTGAGCTCATGCAGCTTGACATCAAAAGAGGCATCAACATCAGGATCATGCAAAGGTACCGGACTAGCCTTAGAATAGTCCCTAGAATGAAGGCGAAATTGTTACAGTTGTTTCAGAACCTCAGCTGGATTTGTCTTCTTTTGGGCGAGGATATCCTTTGGGGTGGACACTTTGTTTGCCTGAGGAATTGTCATGTATACATTGGACTCGTCCAAGGTTTGAACAATTAGAGGCGTTTGGGTTGTTTGAATAGGGGGGTGTTCTGATGGACCATTAATTCATTAACTTTGGCGATAGACTAATCATTTGCAAGTCTAGTTGTCTGAGGTGTTGTTATTGTTGAGGAAGTTTGTTGAGGAGAGGTTTTGACGGTAGCAGTTGGTTGATTCTCGACAGTTGCAGTTTCGAGGAGGAGTTGTGCTTATTGTTGGTGTAGATCTTCAGCAGTTTCAGTGTGAGGTGGAGTTGGTGTTATTGTTAAAGCCTGTGGAGGAGAATTAGGTTGGAACTCACCGACCTTCTAAGGAATGGGTTGAACCTTCGACCCAGATGAAGGATCAATTAGAACCTCCAAAGATGGATTTTCAACAATGATGGTCAAATCAACAACTTTGACCTGTCAAATTCAGAGGAAATCACTAGTTAGTGAAGCAAGGAAATGAGAAAGAAATCGAAATAAGAGGGTTAGTCACCTCAAAAACGTGTCTAAGTTTGAAAACCTCGGTTTAGTCCTTATGGACTGCAGGAGAAGGTTTCACGTTCGTTCTCTTCAATTTCTTGGTGCCCGTCTTTTTATTTTTCTTTGGATTTGGAGAGGAAATATCCACAACGGTGAGAAAAACATGATAATGAGTACTCCCATCAAAAGCACTCCTCTTTGGAGGTGGCACAACTTCGACAATCTGGAAGCAGAAAGACACATAAATGGATGCAAACATGAGCAAGAAAAAAGGATTAATCAGAAGAAACTCACCTCTAATTCTTGGACTTCAATTTTTTTTTGCAGTTGTGGAAGGAGGAACAACAGTCGACCCTCGTTTCAAACTCTGATAATTGAAAGTGTAAAAATATATATAAGGAAAAAAGGAATGTCGAAAGTTACCCTTCGAGGAGGCATATTGGTATCAACACCCTTGGCGTCCGTCTTGGCACTTTTGGCCAAGTTAACAAAAGTATCCACCATATTTTTTAGAAAGAGATCCCTCTGGAAATTCTCAGTCTGGTAGTTCGACCATCAGATGTCGAACTCTTGAGTTGTACAGAACGAGGGTTCAAAATGGAAAGTTGGTAGCTCAAAGATCTGGTTCGTTGCAAATTTTATGCACGCTCTGTAGCCCACGACATTGATCTTCATTCCCAACCAGAGGATGTCGGAAGGGTGCTTCACAAGATATTTGGGTAGAATTTGGCTCAAACTAAATTGTCAAGCCACCAAGTTAGGTTGGTAGTTAGTGTAGCCATAGACTTTGGGCTCAATTTGGTAAGAGAGCATGGAAGGTGTTAAAAAGGACCTCCAAACAACATTCGATTCTATTGTTACTGCTGGAGTAGTGCCAGGAAAGGAATTTGTAAACCAAGTAGGCCCAAACTTCCTTTCGATGAAAGGCACCATACCTTCGCCAACACCAGTTGTCTCAACGACCGTGTTGAGGTACTTCTTAAAGAGGCTTTTTGAGGAGACCCCCTGAAGGGTCATTAGAGCCAATCAAAGCCTTTAGATAGGGTGTTTCTCCATCAATTTATCTATTTTAGTTGAAGGATGGTATCCTAGCTTGTGTTCATAAACAACATTCAACCAATGCTGCAACAGCCATACAGGTCCCGAAACATTCAGAAACCTATCAACCTCAGCCAATAACTTTATCTTGTGGTCGATGTCCCCAAAGTTTGGTAGAGGGGAGATAACATCAACTTCCCCAAGGAAATATTGTGGCATTCATGTATTTGGATTTCTAGGGGGATATATTATTTGGCCACTTGCAGAAAGCCTGAACAAAATAGACAATAAGACAACCATAGAGTCCGAAAGGCTATGTTCACCAGGTTATACACTATATCAGATTTAATATGATGGTCTTCTATGAAGCCCTGAAGGCCAACGCGAGTGAAGTCAAAAGTGTGTTTCACTGACAAAGATGGATCCTAAGTTTTCCCCAGAGGTGAAAGGCTTGTTATGGCTGCCACGTCAAACAACGTTGGTGTCAACATTACGCATGGAAGATGGAAGGTGTTGGTCAAACTTTCCCAGAAATATAGAGTGGCTAAGGTCATGCTAGGGTTAACCCTATGAGCATTTCTAGAGAGTTAGATAACTTCATAAATGCCAGCTCTTTTCTACTGATCACCACGTTGAGTTTGTACTCTGTTGAGCCAAGCCAAAAACTAGGGATTTCTTGGGGTAGGCATGGAACAGAAAACTCTAGTTTTGGGAGCCATGAACCTAACATCCCACTTTTCCCCCTTTTGGAATGTTGAGGGACCAACACGTTCATAACAAGGGAAGAAGGTATTGACCTCCTCATGATGATTCAAAGTTTTAGGTAGAAGCCCATGGAAGGCGTATAGTTTGTTTTCGATGGAATATGGAATCAACATCCGACGTCTCCAAGAGGAAACTCGTCTAGCATCTCAAGTTGGAGGTTAAGGAAGAAACTTTTGGATTTCCCCTTCTGAGAGAGAGAATGCCAGAGGATTATTGTCAGTGGCGAAGGTGCCAATAGGAGTTTGTTCGTTCTTGGCAACCATAATTTCTGATGGAAATGAGGATGTTTAGGATATGGGAGAAAATGAAAACTTTGAAGAAGATGAACAGTTTGTTTTGAAACACAGAGGTTCTTTTGTAAAAAATGCAGAAATGTGTTTGGCAAAAGAGAGAAAGTTTGTATCAGCAATAGAAAGGGGTATTTATAGCCAAAACGCATGCAAGGGTTTCATTTTGGGAATGCAGACGATGCTAAGAAATGGGAGTTATTGGGAATCCCCATGAACTAGGCCATCCTTACTTGCATTGAAAGTTTTTGGCACTAAATGTGGAATCATGACGGATGTGACAAGTTGTCTCAGTCCGACAAAATGTGAACAGTTGATTGGGCCAAATCGACGGTCACATAATGCGTCGAAATCACTCAGGAAATTCCAAAAGGACAAGCTTCTTGGTCGACTACATCTCTGTCGAAACTGGCCTTTTGGGGGGAAATTCGTTGGCTGGAGATTTCGATCAGGTCAAGAAATTGTATTTTGAAACAAAACCATGAAAAATCTAAAGGAAAGTAGTTCGACCTAACCAAAGGAAAGGGAAATACAAGCAATGGGTCGACAAGCAAATGAAGAGGTCCACGAAGATGTCGAAGCACTTTGATATGTCCTAGAGAAACTAGCAGGTCGAAGGTATGTCGACGAGGCCAGTTAGAAAGTTATGAAGAAAACAACTCCAGAGTGAGACAAAGTAGTGGGTAGTTAGTTACCAGGAGAGTGGGATGACATGTGTCAACACAAGATTATTTGGAGAGTGTCCATTAGTTTATTTTTCATGTCTATATAAGTAGATTTCATTTTCATTATTCAGGGTCGCATTTATTTACATTGTAAAAAGGGACACACTCAAAGTAACGAGTGTTAGAGAAACGAGTTAACCCCCTACGCACAATGTATGATAGCATCCAAACACTTATGTTTTTTTAAGTCATTTTAATTCCAAGTAAATTTAAATACTTGCATTTCTTTTTATCTTCTTTTATCATGCTTATGTTTTCTCTTTTATATTTTTTAAGATGTATGCAAGACTCTGCTAAAACACAAAAAATACCAAAAATATACACAAAACTCCCCTTACCATTCTACGTTACAAGAGTACGCAACATAATTAATCGGACAGAGCAGTACTAGGACTCGTTTGGTCGGTCCCACAAGTAAACCCCTCGTAGAGGAGGCCAACGACTTATTCGCGCAAAATCCACGTGCGAACACCAATACATATTGGAAACTCGAAGAAAGGGAATCACGTGATTACTAGATAGTGACTTGATTATGAAAATTATAATGCCTATTGGATTATATTTAGAAATGTAAGAGTCGATTGAGATTTGTGCCGAATTCAAAATCACACCTTGAGTCAATTGCGATCAAAGACCAAAGAGGAGTCTTGGTGCATAGTGGTCATAAAGCATCAAAGTGAGCCTCTCAACATTATCAATCTACATCTCAACAAGTAGGAACTTCAAACATAAAGGATTTAATTATAATATCCCCCAAACTCCCCCAACTGAAGCAATGCTCAACACCATCAAAACCAACTAACAAGCACACACATGGACTATGAACCAGATGGTTGCCTAAATTGTGTTTCTAGCACATAACCTAGCTGACTCCATAGTACATATTCCTCTTGGGTGTTTTTTGGCAATGATAATTGAGATATTTAATAGTTTTTTACTGTTGTTATTTTTTGTTTGCTCTTTTTATTTATTTTTTTCTTGCTCCCTTTACGTAACTCTCTCCTTTGCCACTATATGAATGACAATTTATTTTAAACTTCTTATATTGGTTTTATGTGTTGTTTATTGTTCTCTTCCTCTTTTTACCACATTTAGATAATTCCAAAGGGGAGAAGTATAACTTTAGGGTGAATAAAGTATACCCTCTTTATAGGTGAGGGGAAGTTAACCACTCAAAATCTTTTAACTATCTCTTTCTATTTTACCACATCTCCTATTGATACGTTGTCATCACCAAAAATAGGAAGAATATAGTTCTATGTCTTATGCAGGTAATATTGACAAATGGTTTTGATGATGAAAATTTTCAAATGGTTATGTTGATGACAACCGTTAAATTATTGTGTTAATGAAAACTGTCAATTAGTTTTTATTTCAATAATTCATCCAAAGATTATTAATGATGTCATTTGAATAAGAAAGAGATATCACAAGCCTCATAAGGCAAATGGTTTAAGTTATAGTTAAAATAGCTAGACAATGTTGAAATCGGGCAAATGAACTTGAAGGTGAAATGGTGATTTTGACGTTATGATCTTGAAGTCGTGAAAATGTGAAAGATCACTTGGTTCTACGCTTAGCATTTTATCTAGTTTTAATCAATTTATTATAAAATAAACAAGAGTAAGTCTTGTGTTATTAAGGCAATGTAAACACAAAAAAAGTGTTTTCAAACCTTTTCTTATGATTAAACTGTATAATATTCCTTATTCTAAATTTGCATCCCAGTTAGGAGAAACCTAAGTAAGTTTTATATATACAACTTAAGGAGGTTTTGAAAGAGTAACGAAAAATCATGAAGAGATGATAAAGAATCAACTAACAATAAACAAGTACATCGAGGCCTCTATCAATAATTTAGAGTTGCAAATTAGTCAGTTGTCGCGAAAAATGGTAGCTTCGGCTAGTTCGATTGGGGGTTTATTGGTAATATGGTGGATAACCCTAAGAACGAGTATCACAACTCCATTGAGTTGAGAAGTGGAGTCGTGAGTTCTACTCAAAATACTAGTGGGGAGAGAAATAAGGCACATGCACACCATTTGATGAAATATATGAATTAGGAATAGAAAAATCTGAGGTAAAGATTATCCTTGGGAAAAGAGCAAGAAGACCAAGAGAGGATGGTCTATTTATGATCATTAACTAGAACATGTCCCTAAGAGCTATTTTCGAAACAAAGCATATGGAAAGTGAAGAAATTGATAAAGTATTGGACTTTATATAAGATTTGTTTGCTATTACTGAGCCAAATAAGATTTGGGAACCACATCATCGATTCCTCAAGTTCATGGGAATACTATTAAACAAGAGTAAGAAGAAGGATGATGTGTTCTCTGAATCATATATATTTCCCTAACAAAGAAGCAAATGGTCAAGTTAAGAACCTTAAATAAGTGTTGCGTGGGAGGCAACCCATGATTTGCTAATATATTTTATATTCAGTCGAGTTAATTTAATTTCAGTCAATTTTAAATTTAAGCATGTTTTGAGTTTTTAGTGTTTTGGTATTTTTAATGTGTGTGATGAATTTGTAGAAAATCTAAAGGGAAGTGGAAGCAGCAATCAGATTTGTGACTTTTGTCGCCCAAATGATAATTTATGATTCAACAATTTTAGTTGTATTTATTTTTTATTTTTTTATGTGTCCCATATTTACCAATCTGATCAAGAGGGGGGCTATTAAAAGATCGTGCTTCCCCGAATTTTGTATTGTTTAGTTCTCTCTGATTAATGAATGTGTTTGTGTCTGTTTCTTTTCCAGTTTAGTTACTACATTACCATTGAATGAAAAATAGATCACATTAAAAAGTAAATCCATTTATCAAGATATAAGTGACTGATCAGAGTGATGATTGATGAAGAAAAGGGACACTACTGCTTGCACTCAACATCCAAATATCTAAGGAAGTGAGGGTTGAGCCCAAATATTTCCATTGTTTACTTATTTATTTTTCTGAGTATATCCATACATTTGTAATATCTAGGATTTGCATTTTATTTATTTTAATTAGTTGATATAATAAACACACATAAATGCAGTTGTTTGTGAAAACTCCACGACCTTGTAAATCACCATTGCATATTAATTGATTTCCCTTATTAACCAATTTGATACTTAGACTTTCCTTTGGTGACTTAGTGTATTATAAGCATTTGACTTGAAGGATAAAATCCTTCCACGCTCCTTAGAGCTAGGTAGATAAATTTCGTTTTCAATATATGCTAATCACTAAGTTTTGGGGTTGCTTTTAGAAGTTTTAAGTTTGGGGTTAGGGGTACTAGAGAAATTGGTCGAAGAAAATTAAAAAGAAAAAGAAAAATAAGAAGTCAAATATATGACATTTAAAAAAAAGTTTGATAAAAGAATAAGATCAAAAATAAGAAAAATATTGTAGTACCCAATATGAAAGAAAGAATGATATGAAAGGAAGAAGATAACAGAAGGACAAAAAGGTACCTAACTCAAAGGTTTAATCCTAATATCCCAAAATTATCCTACCTTCACATAAGCCAAGTTACAACCTTAAAAGTCCTCAACTGTGTGGATTTAATATGATCTTAATGATTTTACAGATAACATACAAATTCATTGATTTTTTACTCTTATATGTTGATTGAGTGAAAACCCTTGCAATTGCATGCTTAATGGTGAGTAAGGAGATAAGTTGAGTATTGGTGTTGTAATAACTAATATGAATTAGTTAAAGCAAAGTATGGAACAAATTGTTCGATAAGCAAAATCAAGTGACATTCATATGGTAAGGTTTGTAATTTATTTATGACCAAGTTTTAGTGTACAAACAGGTTACTTGAGGACAAACAACATTTGAAGTTTGGGGTTGTAATGACGAGCTATCAGTGCACGTCATTTAGCAAGAAAAATTGACCAAATTTGACAAGAAATAAGCAAGTTAGAACAAAAAAGGTGAAAAAAGCTCGAAAAACACTTTTGGGCTAAGAAAAGCACTTAGAGAGAATATTTGTGAAAAAGGAACAAAACAATCTGATTCACTTATGGATTTTACGCACCCGTGCTAAGTCATAACACGCCTGTGTTGAGCTAATGATTACACAACGCGCCCGCATTATCATATGGCACGCCTGTGTTACAGATTTTTCCTGACACATTTTTCTAACTACTTTATAAGGAAAAAATGAGAAAAAAGGGGGCAATTCCAAGGAATAAAAGTGATGAAAAAAAGAGCTTTTAGAGCCAATAGAAGCCATAGGAGAGCTTCTTCTTCAGTGAATTTTTATGTTCTTCGAATCTACATCATTGGTATTGATTTAATTCAACATGAGTAGCTAGATTTCTCTTAGGTTATGTCAAATTTGACGATGTTAATGTTATTGTTCTGACTCATTTTTATTATTTAGTTCTGACTCTTTTTTATGTTATTTAGTTAATGATGGTATGCATTACTTTTTGTTTGTTATGACATTCCAGTCGATCTTGATAAATTATTACTACTAACCCTAAGGCTATCTATCTGACATACTTTAACTATTGAATTCGCTAATTGACTAGGGATAGTATGATTAAGAATTGTGACTTAGAGATTAAAGAGACGTGTAACCTGGTTTAACAATATAATTGACCTGAGGGATCAGGGAATTAATGATTAGGCTAGTGAGTTACATGCTAAGGGATTGGGTGTAGCAGTTAAGTTAATATGTCATGTAACTATATAGTCATTGCATGTTTGTTGATGTTTGTTTCATAAATCAAGTAGAAATAGGGGATTATGATAATACGACCTGACCGCTTTTCTCATTAAAGTTATAAAAACTCTTTCTTTTGTTTTCAATCAAACAAACCTGAAAAACCCCTAGTTTACTTTTTTTTAATTAAATCACATAATATTCCTTGTTCTAAATTCGCAATCCATGTGGAAACAATTTTTTTTATTGCTTCGATAACAATGCTAGTACACTTGCTAGTAATTTTGTCATCACATGTTAAAAGAATAATAAAAATGAATAAGTATACATGTAGTTATATATAGGTCAGTGTAATCCCCACCATACAAAAGTTTTGGAGGTATACTAACCATATATAAGTGTCAATGTAATTCCAACCATATACTCCTTGAATAAAATTTATCCGCACCCAATATAAAGGCTAACAGTAAATGTAATATCCCTTAGGCTTCTTAATATTCCTTTTCAGTCTTCTTTTGATTTTGACTCTGGTAAGCATTGGGCGCATAAAATTTGTACCTTGATAAGCAATTTTACATATATTAATCTTCAATAGTCTTTTACCTACATCAATTATATCTCATGACTTCCATAATACATTCATGTATGGCCAATGGGATACAAATTTCCTTAATCTTATATCATGTAAATTCACAAGCATGAGGTAAACCCTATGTTATTAAAATTGAGCAATAACATGATTACTTTTCACTTCGTATTAACCAAACTGACCTTGTCTTCTTCTTAAACAATATGACACGAAGCTTTCTTTGGTACAAACCCATGCAAGCTTTCATAAAAAATATTAATGTTGTTACTATGCTCAATATAATAAGAACTTTTATAAAATGATGTTTAGATCTTCTTAATTTATAGATGCAACATGTTATGCATGTTGACCAAGTAACTCCAAACACAAGAGGCAGGTTGTGTTATTTGAAATTCCTAAGAAATAGGTTTATAAAAACTATTTGATGAAAAATGATTTGAGATAAAAACAAATATGAATCAACTTAATAATAGAGAGGAGAAAATACAGAGAAAGTGCATCAAAACAAAATAAATAACTAGAAATAAAAGAGATAAGGGATAAAAAGATCACACCAGAGATTTCCCCTTGAGATTTTACAAAATAAACTACATGATTCTCCTTGAGATTTCTAATTCAACAATCTTGAGGTTTTTACAAGATCAACCTAAATAACCTTTCCCAACAACATAACCTTTTTCACATGATAAACCAACAAACCTTTACCAAATATTTTTTCTTGTTTAAATTGCAACCTTTAAATCTTATTACATAGAAATCACATGAGAACTAAGTTCTTAAATAAACACTTTAAACATAACATTAGTACAACACAAATCTCGGATAAAACTTTTCACTCTCTTGGCACTAAGACAACTTTAGTGAAAATGAACTTTAAAAAAGAATGAGAGAAAGAATGATAGAAGAAAATTTATAATAAGATTCGTGAAATTTAAAATAAGGAGAAACTTCCTTTATATAGGAAAATATTTTGCCTAAAAAGAAAATGATCCCTGAGACATTTTAATGAGTTAATTGATTAAAAGTTATGTATTAATTGATTAACCAAACTAAATTAGGAAAGATTGGTTTTCCATGCCACTTAGTAAATTATTATAGCCCCTTAATCGATTAAGAGGTATTACAATTTTATCTAATCTATTAGAGGGACATATTAACTAGTTAGACGATGTATTTCTTACCTTCTAAACTGATTAAATAAGATTTAGATCAATTAAGCGCTTGCTCGAATAAGTATTAAAATGTTTTATTAAAAAAAATAGATTTGAAAACATTTTGTGCATGTGTGTGTATTACCTTATTTACCTCAAGACTTATTCTTATTACTTTACAATAAATGTAGAGAGACTAAGGAGTTAAGTGTGGGGCCAAACAAGATTTCACACTTTCACATCTTTGAAATCACATATTCAAGACACTTTAGCTAAATCAACAATGTCTGATACTTCAAACAATTGACTAATGAGGCTAGAGATATATCTTTTTTCAAATTCCATCATCAGGAACCTTTTAGATCAAAACCATTTGTCATAAACTCTTTAACAATTGTCATAAATGTTAGACGATAGCGCGGATCTAGAAGGGGGGGGGGGGGGGTTGAATAGATCCCTTTTAAAAAAATTACTTTTTAAAATTTAATTGAAAATGTATTGCGGAAGTTTCCCGAAAAATCGTCTAGTTTAAATTTGAAGTCATCGGAGATCGGATATACGCTAAACCCAATTGGAAATGAAATGATGACTAGAAGAATTAATATTTCACAAATGATTCACTTGATAAATCAACACTTGATAAAACTATTCTTAACAATGATATAGAGAAAAAATTAGGCACAGTCAAATTGATTTTGTGTGGTTAGGCTTTTTACCAAACACTTGGAGTGCAAACACCAAGGATAATTTTGTTGTATCAAATAGTGCAGAATTTTACCCACTCTAGTTATCACTTTTGAGTGTAACAATTTATCAAACACTTTGAGTGCATTAATTTGATACACCAGAATTTTAAAGCACACAAGATCAAGATGAGCAAAAGTAAAACACGAGAAATGTAAAGAACACAAGGAATTTGTTGAGGCGGTTCCTTCGTCGTCCTCGCTCGAAGTACTCTGCCCCCAATTCACAATCGAATTGGGCAATTTTATTAAATTGCAATTGTTTTACAAGAAGAAAATTAAATGAACAAACAAACCAAACTGCGTTGAATATGCTGTCAATTCTTCTTCTTGTCCCTTGATCCAAAGTAGAATAAAGTCTTCCACGCGTGTCGAGAAAGCCTTCGATTAATTGCTCCATTCTTGCAAGGATTCACGATCCTCCAAACTTTGAGCATGGTTCAGTTTCTCCAACACTTGTGAACCCACAAAGACCTTCGCAATCCTCCGTCTACCGTGATATGAAAGAACGATCCACTTGATCTTCAATCTACCTCACTCGGCTGAATCTGCGAACGATTTTTGTGTGCAAAACCCCTAAACCTTCAACGATCTTGGAGGAGAAAACCCTTCATATTTTTCCAAGAAAAACCCACACACTCTAGACCCAATCTGAAACACTAATTCACGATTGAATGTTATCTTCAAAACAAGCACCGAAATCAAACAAATATTATTGTGTGTGATTGTTGATTGATGCAAGAGAGAAGAAGATGAAGAGAGGTGTGTGTATATACTTCACTTTTCTTGTCACCTCTCAAAAGAAATGAAACCTGCTATTTATATTGGTTAGTGATTGTAACATAATAGAAAGGAAAATTAAATGAAAAGTTGAGTCATCACAGTAATAAACTGACTCAAATCATTAAATGAGTCGGCTCAAATTGCCAGGTGAGCCGGCCAAAAATAACAGAGAGACGGCTTGTTGAGACCCGCAAGAATTGAGAAGAAAAATATTTTTGATGAGTCGACTCATGAATGAGTTTGAGTTGGCTCATCCATACCCATGATTCGATCAAAATGATGTCTCAGGCAGCCTGTTGGGACCTGTGTGTATGGGCACCAAAACACACTGAATGAGTCGACTCATTGTGGAATTTGAGTCATCTCATTCAGTTCATTTTTCCAAAAATGTCATTTCTTGCTTTTTCTTAGAGAACCACTTATGCTTTCAATCATGCCAAGTTTTTGACACATTAAAATTCATGTCATGTCTCATAATAAAATCCTTGACATCTTTCATCATTAAAATCATTTGATGATACTGTGTGCACAAATCTGCATAACACATAAAACAACAATGCATACTCTCATAATATTTTCTCAAATCTCCCTAACAATGTTTTAACATCATCTTCAATGACTAAGGTACATACACAACCCTATAATAAGATAAAGTATAAATAGCAACCTAATGATATATGAAATTCAATAAGAAATAACATAAAAATTATTTAAAATAAACAACAAAACATAAAACAATTAAATACAACTTTAAACTCTAATTCATCATCATATACTTGTAAGTCATGGTATTACCATTGTGCATCACTCGATTTATCCATGAAACAACAAAAAATTCTTTATGAGGAGTCAATCATGTATCTTTGACATAATCAAAAAAATTAGGATGGTCAACACATGATTGCTTAAACCCTTTTAAACTTTGTTTGTACTACTTCTCGGTAGTAGGATACAAAAATTTCTCCAAAAGCCTAATACAAATTCCTATTTATCCTTTAATACATGTGCCTTAAATCTAACACCAATATTTTCTCGATGTAGAACAGAAAATGAATATCAACTAAAGTTGAAAAGAAGATTCCAAGCTCACTCATTAAAGTCACACCTGTTTCAGTCACAAACACCTTGAGAAGTAACTCTCTATAATAAACAATTCCTATGACTTTTGCAATGGCCAACAATTTTTCCTTGGCACTCAGATTCCAATTAAGGAAATTCTTATGGATACATCAGAGGCAGTGGACATAACATCAAAAATAAACCAATGTTATTATTTATTTGTTGGTTTTTTATATGTTATTAAGTACCAACACAATATAAAATATGTTTAACTAGTTTAAGGAATATGTGTCCAAAACAAGTTGCACACAAAATCCGAGTTTTCACACTTTTTACTCCAACAAACATGCTCTTCAACTTCAATAATCTTTATCAGGTGTTTCATTTCCATTGCATGACCTTTAAAAAATATTTTGATTATCTTTTATCCTATAAATAAGACTATTATCTGTTCGAGTCTCCTTATCAAGATCGAGCAGAGAATTTAACATGCGTCTAGGCGCAATATTGTGTTTTACCAACTAATGGACATGTTTTGACTCTTCTTCCTTTACACATATGTAAGATAAATCATGAAGGAGAGTTTGACATATTACTTTAACCGACCATCCAACACCACCCTTCCACGACTACATTCTAAGTTTGAACATACATGTGTACTTTTTATTAGAGGTTGTTGCAACTGAACTTCCACCAAACTTTTTATTTTTCCACTATTTTCACCTCCCAATTCTACTTTTGTCTTTCTTACTTTTCCATATTGTTATGAATCAAATGTCTTAGAAACAAAGTATAATAGGTTTCTTTATAATCAAGAAACCCACAAGAGTTAGGGTTTAGGGTAACCAAGGATAACAACAAGCTGTAAACACCCCAAATTTTCCCTCACCCATTCACACCATGGATTGTGATCATTTCATATGCATAGACACAATCATATCATCTCATATCTCATTTTTGATTCACTGCATAGATTCAAAGTCATCTGCACCTAGGGTTTGTGATCTGAGCAATCCAAGAGCCTCCTGAGCCACTCCAAAGGCCATCAATCACTTCAAAGGGGTCCATGTATGTTCTTATATCATATTACATCCCCTCAAAGTCAAAAAATGCCAAGGGATCACAAGAACTGAGATTGGTATGGATGCAGAGCCAGGTTTGACTGCACAGTTGACCTAAAATTAGGGTTTTGGTTTCAGAGGCCATAACTCCAATTTTTTTGGTCATTCTTGTTTCCATTGGTCTCTATATAGTATAGGGAGTATGCATATCAATTTTCATGAAGAAATTCCATGGGGAAGTCATCTGATCAAGAGTTGACTTTTCAGACAAGTCAGTGCAAAATCAGGGCATCTGAGGCCTCCAATGACCCAACCAAGGGGTGATCTTCATCATTTTAAGTGTATATGATCTTTATTTGATCATGGAAGAAGGTTGAAGTTCACAAAATTCAAGAATTACAAGTTCTTGCAAAGTTGACTTTTTAGGGCATGGTTGACTTTTCAAGAATATGTCATTTTATGCCATTTTTCAAGCCTTGCTCTTTGATCCAAAAATGCTTCAAATGGAAAAACTTTGGTCATGAAAGTTGTAGATCACATTTTTCCCTTTTCAAAAAGTACAAGAACATGATCTAATTCTTCTTGGATCAAAAGTTATGGTGTGACAAAGTTGGCAAAAATCACTAATTTTCAAGTTATGCACTAAAAGGAAAACTTGCAATTTCATGAACCAAGCATTCTAGTAATTTCAAAGTGACTTCAAAGCTGCATTACATGATCATACATGACCCCAAAAACAGATTTGGCCCAAGGAATTTTGGATGGCTTGCCTTGATTTTCAAAGTTCCATAAAGCATTTTTCATAAGTATGCAAAAAGAGGATTCTTGGCAAAATCATGCTTCAAGGAATTATGTGATCACTAGCTGATCTCTAAACCTTGCCATGACCAATTGAGACATCATGTGACAAAATTCAGCAAGCATTGTTTCATGTACTTAGCATAAACTCATGAGAAAACACAAGTTGTCAAGTTGCAAAAGCTAGCATAGCTTGTCATCCATATGTTGCAGTCAGCTACAAACAATCCAAGGGCTCTCCTCAACTCAAGCTGGAGCAAGACATGACCTCACACAGTTGCTGCCATGACCCATGCTCTCAAGGACACAAACTTGACTTTTTTACAAAAGGCTCCCATACTCTTGGCACAGTATCCAGCCACCCTACTGACCTGCCTCACAGTCTATCCACACAAGTTGGAGATGATATAGCAAGCCTTTGAGCATTGAAGCTGGCCAGAACATAGCATATCACAAAACTGTCCAAAACTCTTCTCTCTTCGAATCTCATTTTCCAGCCATCAAACACCCCATTTCTCTTCACCAACAAATCAAACACATAAAAAAGAACCAGAATCCACCATGAATGCAGCCTGAAACCCTACTAATCACAACTGCCAAACCTGCCATATCAGAACTCAAGCTTCCAAAATAGCCACCAGCAAGAGGTTGTGAACATTCCATTGGCTTCAAGGGGTCCAGGGAAGGCATTTTGCACCAAAGCAGGGTCAGAAGAGCTCAGATTCACAGTTCACCACTTCAGGTAGCTTCGAGTTTTCAACTTTTCAGAGCTTGATTTTTATGTTAAAAATTGATTGTGCATGCTTTACTGGTCATGGGGGTGGTGTTAGAATTTGAAATGGGTGAGAAATGAGGATTTACCAGGGCTCTGAAATTTTGCCCGTGAATCTTCATGGCTTCGATTCTCTTAGTTTAAGCATGGAAAATTCATTTTGAGAGTTGATTTGAGTGAGGTTTGAGTAGAGGAGTGTTTCCCTGGCTTTAATTTGAAGAATGATTGCCTGAATCGTATTCTAGGGTTTCGTGGTCACCGGAGAAGATGACCGGAGCTTCTCTCCGGTCACCTGAATGTTGTTAGCCCTAATCTCAGGTCATTAAACTCATTTGAATCTTGAGCGTAGGATTGCTTGACTTGTTTGACTTGTCGCGCGAACGAATGGCCCAGATGCACTCAGCTAGCCCTAATCCCTTTAGTTAGTTTTAATTAATCATAATTAATTTAATTTAATCAGGACCAACCACAGCCCTTGGATAGCGCGCGTGGTCAGCAGTTTCAAACCCAGGATCAATCCCAGCCTTCCATTCTGTTGACTTTTCCATTTTTCTTTATTTTAATTCATTTATTTCATATTTGTTTTGTACAATTTATTTAAAATAGCAAAATTGTTTTAAAAATTATGAAACTTTTTCTCAAGAGTTTCATTAATTTTTAAAACACAAAAATATTTTTATTTTCATTTTTAGCATTTAAAAAGTATTTTTAAATATTTAAAAGTTTATTTTTAATTGATTAATGAAAATTAATTTATTAAAAATACTTTTAGGTATTTAAAAATCACCAAAAAATTCATGAAATGTTCTAAGACATTTAGAAACATTGTCCAACCTTCAAACCAAATTTATTTTTTGATCTTGATGCATTTTGAGAAATTTTCATTGAATTAAAATCATTTTTATGCATTAATTTGATCCAAACTTCAAAAAATCATTTCTGCCTAACCCTAAAGAGTTGGACCTTGATTCTTTTTGCATTGCATTGTGTTTAGCATGTAGTTTGTGATATCAAATGGCCATGATTTGATCTTTCATTTTCAATTTGTTTGATAATTTTCTTGTTTAGGAACCCTAAAACCCTAGAAAACTTGTGAAAATCATAACTTGAGCTTGGTTAAGAGTTGAGACCTCTCCTTTGGCCAGTGGGTTAGTATAGGATTAGGGGTCCTTTGAGTGGCATTTTCAATTTTTTATCTTAGGGTTTGCTTCTGATTTTGATTTTTGTTTGATGTATTGTTCATAAACCCTAATTTGGGCTTCCATATGCATCCCTCTTGCATCTTCTTGCATAACATGACTTGCCATGACATTCCATGCTTCCATTTAATTCATTGAACATCATAGGACATATTTAAAGCATGTTTGATCATTGCATCATGTATTTGCCATGTTGTATGTCATGTGCACTTCATAACTTTTCATGTATGTTCATGGTTCCTAACTTGCTTCATTTGCATTCATGAACTTGTATGATCATTTCCATATGTTGCCTCATGTTTGTAGCATCTCATAGCATCATTAGCATCATGTATATGCTTCTGGTTTTGTTTCTCATCATGTCATCTCATCCCATCTTGCATTGCATTGCATTCCTTTTTTAACCTTTCAGGTGGTAAGTGACTTTGAGAAGTGAATTTGCCTTCACTTCTCATAACTTTTCTTTTCATCCCTCTTGCATCCATTGCTGCATTTTTATATGTGTTTGAGTTTGAGCTTGCTCATTCTTCTTCTTCCCACTTTCTTTCTTCAAGTGACTTGACTTCTTGAATGAAGCAAGTTGCTTTGCTTCTCTTGATCCTTTCATCTGCTTCCTGGTGGTTCCATTGAAGATTTCTCTTGTCAAACCTCACAAACCTTAGGAACAACCAAGCATGACAATGATTAGGGTTTTGATTAGTCTCCCCTCTTAGTCTTACCTTTGTGTCTCTTTTGAGTCTTCTCCTCTCATCTCATAATCAGGGACTAAACCCTAAAGGCTTTAAGGCTTTGTGATTAAGCTTATGCCTGCATCCTTCTCTTAGGATGGAGTGTATAACTTTAATCCTAAGTGTTAAACCCTTAATGTGTTTAAATCTCTTAATCAATTCACTTAATAATCATCAAGACATCACACTTGTAACTTGGGCCTTGCATTAGGGTTCTAATTCTTCCTTAATTGGTTAAGAAGGACTAACCCTGGTGTTAATGGACAAGTCCCCCTCAAGTTGTCTTACAAACCCTAAAAAACACTTCATCATCTTATCATTAAATAAAATCCACTTAATAAAGGCTTGTTTTGTCATGAGTTTAATCCCTAATCATGGATTAAGTTGAGGAGCTTTCCTCAGCTTAAACATTCTCATCTATTATCCTTCTATTAGGATGGTGTAATGAGTCTGTTTAATCCCTGATTATGGCTTAATCTCATTACTCAACACTAAACAAAAACAACAAAAACATCTAATTAATCACAAGTAGGTTAATGACCTTAATCCTACACCAAAGGTGTTTGAGTGTGAGAATCTGACTTCACACTTAAGGTATTCTCATTACCCCTAATCAGAGGGAAGATGTGATGAGTTTACTAAATCCATTGGTTTAGGCTTAAGCTCATTAACTTATGACAAACTTTCAAAAGCAATAAAAGACTGAAAATACAAAAACAAACAATAATCGCCCCCTTCGGGATTCTTTTCTCATCACCTTCACTCACAAATGAGAACTTGCTTCTTCCGTCTAATGCAAGACAGTTAGCACCTGAGCCAGACAGGTCATACACTTGAGCATAGGCAAGCAAGCAGTTCACCAGTCAATTCATCTTTCAGTCTCTTTGGGTCGAACTACGGTGTTCTGACTTCCTCATTGCACGAGAGGATACGTAGGCATAACTTAACTGTTATCGAACAAAAGTCTCTGTATATCCCCCCTCCTTCCAGCTTTATTCTTTAAGCCTCATACTCCTGAGCATTTCACTCTTATTCTTACACTGACACTGTATATATCACACTTTGCACTTCTTTTACACTGACACCTGTACATCCTTTTCCAGCTCTTTTACACACAAATTGCACTGACACTACCCCTTTAAAACACAAATCTTTTAAGCGTGGATCCCGTCGAGTACGGCGGACAATCTGGGTGCTAATACCTTCCCAGGTTGTAACCAACCCCCTTTCTCAGTCTCTCTGGTTCGCAACCGTCTTATCCATCTCTTTCTAGGTTTATGCAGCATTACCTTTCCTCCGGGATAAAAATGCCTAGCTGGCGACTCTATTCATTCTCCAGTGAGTTCACGGCTGTGTGTTCTCATTGTTCTTTTCGCCGACCGTTCGCGCTTGTACCGGGATGCAAATCTTTGGGAGCGACAGCTTGGCGACTCTGCTGGGGACCCTTATACTGCAACCAGGGCTTCTGGTTCTTTTTGTGGGTTCCTCCTAGCGCTTGATTGATTTGTGTTTACTGGGGTGTTATGTGCTATTTGTGCTTGTGTATTAATTTTATTTATTGCTTTATGTACAGTTTGTTTTAATACTTTCTTTACTGCTTTACATATATCATACTGTCATGCTGTCTGGCTGGATCTGGTTTTGCTTTGGTGGGTGGGTGTTCCATTGAGAGTTAAGGTCCTATACCTGGGACCTGAGTGACACCTAGGCTAGAGTGAATCATATTCTTTCCCATTCCATCTCGGTCTGGTGCGGGAATATGAAACACGATTCAGATATGGGTTTCTTCTTGAGAACTCTGTGTTGCAGATTTCCTGCAATGCTAGGGCTATCTGGGAAGCCTGCTAAGTCTGGATGACCTTTAGTTTTGACCTTCAGAAACTGAGGTGAATTAGAGGAGGAACTTTTATGGTTATTGTAAACAATGTACCTCCGGGTTAGAAGTGTTTACACTTCTCATAACTGATCCAAGTCTGAGGATCCTTGTTTTAGAACACCACCTGTGAGGGGGTTGGGCTGTTTACAGGTTTGCAGGTACCTTGACCTCAGAATACCCTGTTACTTTGACTTAATTAAAAATACTCCATGTTGGAACAGTTCTTGTGATTCTAAACCCTGGACATGTGGCTCTTTATTTGAGTCCCCCACCTTGGTTACTGGATTTATAGACCTCCATCTGGTATTCTTGAATTTGACTTGGACCTATATCAAGGCATCTGATCAGATCCAGCTCAGTCACAGACCCTTGCATATCATTTGCATACATACTCATTGCATCATATTGACATTTGCTTATTTGTGTTTCAGGGTATCCATCTTCATTCTTTTGGTTTGGTTTTGACCCTATCTTTGTTGGATTTATTAATTCAGCGTCACCCTTAGGGATTCGATGGGCTTAACATCCCAACTCATGGCGCTTAATAGGCGCAGCCCCTTGAAAGACTCTATACTATAAGGAAATAAAGTTGCGCCTTCACTAACAGCAATTGCTTTTAGTGCAGTGGTAAGCGCTTGATCCTACAAGTGGTATCAGAGCCCGGTCATGGGTTCGAATCCCCCCGGCTGACACTGGGGGGGAGATTGTTGGATTTATTAATTCAGCGTCACCCTTAGGGATTCGATGGGCTTAACATCCCAACTCATGGCGCTTAATAGGCGCAGCCCCTTGAAAGACTCTATACTATAAGGAAATAAAGTTGCGCCTTCACTAACAGCAATTGCTTTTAGTGCAGTGGTAAGCGCTTGATCCTACAATCTTCAGTATTTTGACCTATCTTCATCAGCACCTGCTTCAGCTATCAGCTATCTACCTCAGTCACTTACACCAGCCAATCAGTGGCCCATTCTTCAGTGTTATCATCAGCACCTGTCTCCACTCATCTTCATCATCATGGCTCCTAAAAAGAGCAACATCACCTACCACTTCTTCCAACCAGAGCTATCTGACATCAGGAGGATTCAGACCCTGATCACCCCAGATCACATATCACTGTTCAGGGAACACTATGGGGATATACTTGATATGGTTATGGATCTGGACCCTTCACAGAGAAGCCTGATCCACACTTGCCTTCAGTTTTATGATCCCCCACTGAGATGTTTTACTTTCCAGGACTTTCAGCTAGGCCCTCTATTAGAAGAATACTCATCATTAGTTGGTATACCTATCAGGGGTGGAGTCCCTTTCAACCCTGAGATGGTCTTCCCTGATAATGGAGAAGTAGCAAAGGCTTTGCATCTGGAACCTGTTCTGATTGAGCAGCATATGACTTCTAAAGCTGGAATCCCTGGCTTTCATCTGGATTTCTTGGTCTCTCAAGCTACCCTGAAAGCTTCTTTAGGAGAGTGGAAAGCTGTCTGTGCTTTGTTGGCCTTGAGTATATATGGAATTGTGTTGTTTGCAGATGAGCCTCGATTCATTAGCAAGAATGCAATCCATCTTTTCATCTTGAAGAACCCAGTGCCCACTTTATTGGGGGACCTCTACTACTCAGTGCATCAGAGGAATGAAAAGCAGAGGGGAAGATTAGTGAGGTGTTGTGATCCATTATTCCATACTTGGCTTCTCAGGCATCTACCCAGGACAGATGCATTTTTGAATCCTCATCAGCAGAGAAACTGGGCTAAGAGACTCACTGCTCTAACTTCAGCCGATATCAGGTGGTGCACTCAAAGCACCAAAGGCAGGGATATCATCACCGGCTGTGGGCATTTTCCCAATGTGCCCCTAATAGGAGTTAAGGGTAGTATCAATTACAACCCTCTGCTGTTCAAAAGACAACTGGGCTATGCACTGGTCCACACTCCTAAGACATAGGACTTGGTTGAGACTCTTTATTGCGAGAACAAGCCTAATCTGGCTATTGTTAGGCAGGCTGCTTGGGCCTGGGATAATGTTCAAACCAAGGGAATAACCATTTTGGGGAAGTGCAACAATGTGGCATCAGCACAATATTATGAGTGGTCCCATGCCAGGGCTCAATTCTCTGGAATGCCCTTTACCATAAAAGATATGCCTGAATCATCTTCAGCACCACCCCCTGCCACTATCAGTTTGGAGGAGTTTGAGAGCTTGAAGGAAAGAAACGAGAAGTTAACCCAGGCTTTGCAGAAGACCCTCCGGGAGAGGAGTGAGAGTAGGATGGAGAGTGAGAGGTTGGAGAAGTTGAGAGTGGAGCATCTGGTTAAGATTGAGAAGTCTGGAGATTATATCAAAAAGTCTAAAGCTGGAGAACAAATTTTAAAGAATGCTTGCAAGGAAGCCCAGTTCCAGAGAGCAAGGACAGACTTGTATCTGAAGGAGAGTCAGGCTAGGTGGGTCAGGATCACCGAAGCTCGTACTCTGGAGGACAAGAGAGTTCAAGACAAGATGGAGCAACTGGAAGCTAGTGCCAAAGAATAGCAGGAAGCCCTGGCAGCAGCCCAGAGGGAGATATCAGAGCTGAAGATCAAAGCCGGAGTGAAGAGGTCAAAGGACCAAAGTCAGCACAGGAAGCTAACAGCAGCTGTTACGACCCGGAATCTCCTCATCAGGAATCTCACGGAGCGTCCGGCTGATCCTGTGACCGAAGCACTTCTCAAGGAAGTTCGTGAGGATGAGTTTGGTCTTGGTGTTTGACCATTTGTTTGTTGTTGCTTTCATTCCATGTACTTTTATTTTCCTGTAATGTATTTTGACCCCTCAGAGGGCTTGTATTTGTAAACAAACTATGTACCATTTTGCTTTTTGTAATATATGTATTAGTTTGTTCCATCCAAGTTTACTTCGAAAGCAACATCAACAGCAGCTTCAAGGGTCTGGAAGGGTCAAAACTGAATGCCAAGCCGGATACCTTGAAAACAAATAAGCATACTGCATTGCATGCTAACCCTTTTGTTTGTTTTGTAGGTTTTTGTCTTATTGTTGCTAACTCTGTTGTGATGTTCAGGAACTATTGCTCGGCGCCGGGTATTTCCCCTCAACCGTCCGCACCGTTATCCGACCCGTAACAACCTTCCGGGCATTCAAATGGATCAGATGCAGCAGGACCTTGCAGAGGTCAGGAACCAAATGACCAACGAGAGGTTGGAAATGAGGAACCAGATGACTCAGTTTATGGAAGTGATGAACAACATGGCTCAGAGCCAGGAAAGATTGAGAGCCATGGTGGAAAGGCAAAATCAAGAAGATCCACATATAGGGACTGCCGGCACCAGCAACAATGAAAGGGTCCAACCTCATGTTAACCCCCCTGTATTTGGCCCCCATTTTCATCCAGAGGTCAATATTCCTGCAAATGTTCAAGGGACTGCCACTGCAGCCAGGGTACTTCAAGAAGACCCCCAGGAGGATCAGTTCACAGTAATGGGTGTTGGGGAAGAAGCTTATGATAGAAGGCTGGATGAGATAGCTGAGAAATTGAGGTCCTTAGAATCTCAAAATTCTCTGGGTTTCGATGTCATGGACATGGGCTTGGTAGACGGGGTCAGGATTCCCCATAAGTTTAAGCCTCCTTGTTTTGAAAAATACAACGGGACTTCATGCCCCCGGACTCACTTACAATCATTTCTGGGGAGGTTGAAGGCCTATACTATGGATGAGAAGCTCTGGATGTTCTATTTCGAAGACAGCTTGACAGGAGCTTCAAGGGAATGGTATTCCCATCTGACAAGGGCAACTATTAGATGCTGGAAGGACCTGGCAGAGGCCTTCATCAGGCAGTATCAGTACAACTTAGATATGGCACCCAACAGGACCCTCATAATGGGAATGTCACAATCATCAAGGGAAAGTTTCCGAGAATATGCCCAGAGATGGAGGCAATTGGCTGCTGCTGTTCAACCACCTATGTCTGAGAGGGAAATGGCAGATATGTTTATGAACACCCTTCAGGGGACATATATTGACAGGCTGGCTGCTTTCTCTTCCACCAGCTTTGCAGATGTTGTCATAGCTGGGGAGAGAATTGAGAGCCTGTTAAAAATGGGTAAGATATCTGACAACGGTGCCAGCTCGTCCAGTAGTACAAAGAAGCCTTTTGCAGGCCCAAGAAGAACTGGCGAGACCAATGCCATCCACACCAACAGGGGCAGGCCCCAATATGTTCACAGATCAGTGGCAGCAGTCACCATTCCCGCTCCAGCTCATCCTCAACCAGTTTATCAACCTCCGCAACAAAACTATCAGCAACAACCTCAGTACCATCAACAAAATCAGTATCCTCCGAGAAATTACAACAACAGCAGCACCAACAACAATAACCAGCAAAGGCCATTCCAACAGAGGCCTTCTCAAGCCAACAGGGTAATCGATCCGATCCCTATGCCATATGCTACATTGCTGCCACAACTCCTGAAACTCAACCTAGTTGAGCTAAGGACGTTGGCACCTCCAGATCCCAACAGTCTACCCAGGAATTATGATTCCAGCGCCAGATGTGCCTTCCATTCAAATGCACCTGGCCACAGTACAGAAAAGTGCAGAGCTTTGCACATGAAGGTACAAGACCTGGTAGACTCAAAAGCTCTGAATTTCGCACCACCACCTAATGTCAATAAGAACCCCATGCCGAACCACGGGGGTCCCAGAATTAACGCTATTGAAGAAGACAAACCGTCTTATTTAATAACCAGTGTGGGTCAGATCCGGACACCGTTGGTGGAAATTAAGGCTCAGCTCCTCGAATGTCAAATGTTCCCGGGGTGTGAGTTGGGGTGTGCTTACTGCAATATTTCATTCAATGGGTGCGATAACCTGAGGAATGGCATAGACGGTCTCATTCAGAGCGGCCAACTTCAGATCACCACCTCATTTCCAACAAATCCAGCAATCTCAACAGTAACAACTCCAGAACCTCCTACAACTGCAACAACCATTGTTCCTGACAATTCTTCGGCTTCATCAACAAGTGCTCCATCTGTCATTTCAACTGACCAGGCATCAACAAATGTTCCTTCTACAACTCCAGCACCACTTCATTTTGAAACTCCCACAGCAACAACACCCATCCTTCCCACAACGTCTCCTACAACACCAGCAACAAATCATGAAGATGTCTCAACTGTCACAATATTTTATGATCCTGAAAACAACTCTGCCTACAACTCAGAAGGTGCTGCTCCCATCAGAGCACCAGTCACAATTTATTACGATCCACAGACTATCACAGTTCCTTCCGCAGCTGCAATCAGTCCAGTCACTATCACGGTGCCTGGACCAGTACCTTATGAAAGTAGTAATGCCATCCCCTGGCATTACGGCTCTGACCTGTACTGCGAAGGACAAAGAATCACTTTTGAATCATCAACCCCTGCACCACAAGTAGACAATGTGGGAGGAGGTGGAGGCTTCACTCGAAGCGGACGTCTCTTCGCTCCACAAATCCAGAGACCCACTGCCGAAGCAGAAGCTGCTGCTAAGGCAAAAGGAAAAAGCTTGGTGCAGGAAGAGCAGATTGTTAAAGAAGCTTTGAAAACACCCTTCGATCAAGAGGTTGATGAGTTCATGCGAATCATCAAGAAGAGTGATTATAAAATAGTGGATCAGCTTCATTAGACGCCTTCCAAGATCTCAATCCTATCATTGCTTATGTGCTCCGAAGCCCATCGGAATGCACTACTCAAGGTTTTGCACGCAGCTTACGTGCCTGAAGAGATCACTGTCAATCAGTTGGAAGCTGTAGTTGGAAATGTTAATGCTAGTCACGGACTAGGGTTCACCAATACTGATTTGACAACGGAAGGCCTCAACCATAACAAGGCCTTGCACATAACCATGGAATGTAAAGGTGCTGTCCTTTCCCATGTGCTGGTAGACACGGGGTCATCCCTCAATGTCTTACCTAAGAAGGCCCTGGTGAAGCTAGAATATGATGGATTGGCGTTAAGACCCAGCAACCTGGTGGTGAGAGCCTTTGATGGTTCAAAGAGATCGGTTCTGGGAGAGATTGAGTTGCCCATAACGATTGGCCCGCAGACCTTCAAAACGACCTTCTACGTGATGGATATACAGCCTGCCTACAGCTGTCTATTGGGTAGGCCATGGATTCACGCCGCTGGCGCCGTGACCTCTACCCTTCACCAGAAGTTAAAATATGAGTGGGAGGGTCAAATCGTTACAATCTGTGGAGAGGAGGATATTTTTGTCAGCCACCTGACTACCTATAAGTATATTGAGATGGATGGGGAGATCCATGAAACAATGAGCCAGGGTTTTGAAGCTTTGAATGTCAATGAAACATCTGCTGTGTCTGGTACTTCAATATCATCATACCAACAAGCCCGGAAGGTTGTTGAGGGAGGAAACGCCCAAGGCTGGGGCAAACTGTTATCGGTGGAGAAGAAAGAGGATAGATTTGGGTTGGGTTACAAACCAACTCAACAAGATCAAGCAGAGGCTGCGAAAGAGCCCAACTTCGTGAGTGGGGGGATGCTCACCCCTGATGCTGTCAACTGTTTGGAAGACGAGCTGGAAGGAGAATGCAACCTGGAAAGCTGGATCCGTCCAAAGATCCCGGGGAGCAGTATCTCAAACTGGTCTTCCCAGGAAATTATAAGAGTTACTCATGCAGAGTAATTATTATTTCCTGTATTTTTATAGCATGCATCAAAGTCTTGCATCTTGCCCAAGATGACAAGACTCATTTTGTAATCGGGCCATCTGTACTTTTTGTGCAAACAAGATTAATCAATGAAATATCAGACATCTTTTTGCAAATGAGTCTTTTCTCTTTTCCGTTCACTGTTTTTTCATTTTTTTTCTTTTTGTACAAAAAATAAATGGCAGTGTTTCCAAAATGACAACTTTATTTCACTTTTCTAAAACAAGATTAAAATCAAATCACTAAAATGAACAAACTGAACCCTTGCAGAGTGTGCCTTCCAGACAGCACCGACAACAGCACGGCTATGACTTCGTATGACTTTGACAATCCAATCAATCAAGCCGATGAAGGGGTTGAATAAGAGTATGAGCTTCCTGAAGAGCTAGCCAGGTTGTTAAGACAAGAGGAGAAGGTTATTACTCCTCACCAGGAGGAGGTTGAAGTGGTTAATCTTGGTACAGATGAAGACGTGAAAGAGGTTAAAATCGGGGCCTGCCTACAAGACTCAGTGAAGAGACAATTGATTGACCTGCTTCAAGAGTATGTGGACGTGTTTGCTTGGTCTTATCAAGATATGCCAGGGTTGGATACCGACATTGTCGTGCACAAGCTGCCTTTGAGAGAAGAATGCCCGCCAGTTAAACAGAAACTGCGCCGTACTCGCCCAGACATGGCAATGAAGATCAAGGAGGAGGTAGAAAAGCAATGGGACGCCGGGTTCCTTGCTGTAACTAGCTATCCACCATGGGTTGCTAATATAGTACCTGTGCCTAAGAAAGACGGCAAAGTAAGAATGTGTGTTGACTACCGGGATCTGAACAGAGCCAGCCCGAAAGATGATTTCCCTTTACCTCACATTGACGTATTGGTGGATAATACGGCTCAGTTCTCGGTATTCTCCTTCATGGATGGATTTTCAGGATACAACCAGATTAAGATGTCACCTGAAGACATGGAGAAGACAACCTTCATCACACCCTGGGGCACGTTCTGTTACAAAGTGATGCCATTCGGACTGAAGAATGCTGGAGCAACATATCAACGGGCTATGGTAACATTATTCCACGATATGATCCATAAAGAAATAGAATGTTATGTGGATGACATGATTGCCAAGTCCCTTACTGAAGAAGATCACCTGGTAAATCTGCTGAAATTGTTCAAGCGTCTGAGGAAGTACCAATTGAAGTTGAACCCCAACAAATGCACATTCGGGGTGCGATCTGGTAAGCTACTGGGTTTTATTGTAAGCGAGAAAGGGATTGAAGTTGACCCTGATAAAGTCAAAGCCATCCAAGAGATGCCTGCACCGAAAACAGAGAAAGAAGTTCGAGGGTTCTTAGGTCGATTGAACTACATCTCACGGTTCATATCTCACCTTACAGCAACTTGTGAACCTTTGTTCAAATTGTTGAGAAAAGAACAAACGGTCAGGTGGAACGAAGACTGCCAGAAGGCTTTTGACAAGATCAAGGAGTACTTACAAGAACCTCCAATCCTTATGCCTCCAGTTGAAGGAAGACCTCTAATAATGTACTTGACAGTATTAGAAGAGTCGATGGGGTGTGTGTTGGGCCAGCATGACGAGTCTGGTCGAAAAGAGTATGCAATATACTACCTAAGCAAAAAGTTTATCGACTGTGAACAACGTTATTCACTGCTCGAGAAAACTTGTTGTGCTTTAGCGTGGGCTGCTCGCCGACTAAGACAGTATATGTTGACCCACACCACTTTGTTGATCTCAAAAATGGACCCAGTCAAGTACATTTTCGAGAAGCCAGCTCTTACCGGACGGGTTGCAAGATGGCAGATGATTCTCACAGAATATGACATCCAATACACATCTCAGAAGGCCATCAAGGGCAGTGTATTGTCTGAATATCTTGCTGAGCAACCTATCGATGATTACCAGCCTATGAGATTTGACTTCCCTGATGAAGACATCATGTTCATAAAAGCCAAAGATCATGGAGAGCCTGTTCACACTGAAGGGCCTGACCCGGAAGAAGAATGGACTATGATGTTTGATGGGGATGTTAACATGAATGGTCGTGGTGTTGGTGCAGTACTCATTACACCTAAAGGAGTTCACATGCCTTTCTCGGCAAAACTCACTTTCAACTGCACTAACAACGAAGCTGAATACGAAGCTTGCATTATGGGTCTTGAGGAAGCCATTGACCTCAGGATCAAGACATTGACTGTATTCGGAGATTCAGCTTTGGTAATCAATCAGACCAACGGCAAATGGTACACACACCAGGATCATCTGATACCTTACAGGGATTATACAAGGAGGTTATTGACTTTCTTTACAATAGTCAAGCTTGAGTATATCCCTCGGGACGAGAATCAGTTTGCAGATGCTCTGGCGACCATTTCGTCCATGATCAAAGTTCAGGCTGCCAACTTTGTACCTCAGATTTCAGTATCCAGACTCGACAGACCAGCATATGTGTTCGCAGCAGATGTTGTCAAGGATGATAAGCCTTGGTTCCATGACATTAAGTGCTTCTTGGAGGATCAAACATACCCACCTGGGGCATCTTCCAATGATAAGAAGACTTTGAGAAGGCTCGCTGGTAGTTTCTTTCTGAACACTGATGGGTCTTTATACAAAAGGAACTTTGATATGGTACTCCTCAGATGTGTTGACAAGACGGAAGCAGATTTGTTGATGCATGAAGTGCACGAAGGATCTTTTGGTACCCATGCCGGAGGGCATGCCATGGCTAAGAAATTGTTAAGATCAGGCTATTACTGGATCACAATGGATGCCGACTGTTGTGCCTACGCCAGAAAATGCCATAAATGCCAGATTTATGCAGATAAGGTGCATGTGCCTCCCAATCCTTTGAACATAATGTCTTCACCCTGGCCCTTTGCTATGTGGGGTATTGACATGATTGGTAAGATTGAGCCGACTGCTTCAAACGGCCACAGATTCATCCTGGTTGCTATTGACTATTTCACCAAGTGGGTCGAAGCAGCCTCATACGCCAATGTTACAAGACAAGTGGTAGCCAGATTTCTGAAAAGAGATATCATCTGTCGGTACGGAGTGCCCGAGCGAATCATTACTGATAATGGTTCCAACTTAAACAACAAAATGATGGCAGAACTGTGCCGGGACTTCAAGATTCAACATCACAATTCTTCTCCTTACAGGCCAAAGATGAATGGCGCTGTTGAGGCGGCAAATAAGAATATCAAGAAGATTGTGCAGAAGATGGTAGTCACTTACAAAGACTGGCATGAAATGCTACCGTTTGCCTTGCATGGGTACCGCACATCGATCAGAACATCCACTGGGGCAACACCGTATCAGCTTGTGTATGGTATGGAAGCAGTCCTACCTGTCGAAGTTGAATTACCCTCTCTCCGGGTACTGATGGATGTTAAGCTGAACGAAGCAGAGTGGGTCCGATCCCGATTCGAACAACTGAGTCTGATCGAAGAGAAGAGATTGGCTGCAATCTGTCATGGGCAGTTATATCAGAAAAGAATGAAGAGAGCCTTCGATCAGAAAGTCAGGCACCGAGGGTGTCAAGTAGGAAATCTTGTGCTGAAAAGAATCCTCCCTCCTCATACAGACCACAGGGGCAAGTGGACTCCGAATTATGAAGGACCATTTGTAGTGAAGAAAGTTTTCTCGGGTGGAGCACTGATGCTCAGCACCATGGATGGTGAAGATTTCCCATCCCCTGTGAATTCAGATGCAGTTAAAAAATACTTCGCATAAAAATGACCCGCTGGACACAAAAACAGAATGTAAGTCCAGGCAAAAATAGGGCATCCCGGCGAGTCAGAAACAGAATAAAAGACTCGGGCAAAAATAAGGGAAAATAAACAAAAATGTACACCCGCTGAGTTGAAAAGCCACATTGGACAACTCAGGCAAAAATGGGCATCCCGATGGATTGAAAACCCGAAAGGGCGATCCATGCAAAATAAGGGAATAAGCGAACCACTGCACTCTGAATTCGTCTGTATCACTTACAACTTGGCAAGCTTCGAAGAGATCAAGCTTCAATCAGAATCAACATTCTTTAGAAAGCAAGATGAGAAGAACGTCAAAAGTCATACGAGTCATAGTGAAGAGGAAGCTCCTTAAAGCGTCATCAACATTGCCAACATTTTGTTTCTCAATTTGTAACAATCTCCTCATTTCAGGGGATTTGTTTCTTTGACTGTATCTCGCCAATTCAGGGCATATGAATTAATAAAACCAGATTTTCAGTCATGTCTCGTTTTGTACATTTTTATTTGCAAAAAAATGTCTGATGTCTTAAAAGAAAAAACTGATTGCATAAGAATACAGATGCTTATCTTCAAATAAAAACATGCTTGCAGGAAATATGCTTACTCTCAGAAGTATCCTAACTCCTATGACGGAATCCAGTAAGGGATACCTCGGGATTACCTTGCGCGTTTCTCTATCTTTTTCAGGATTGCAGGTATCCAGAACGCAACTTGGGGCATGTAAGCTTCGTCCCAGCAAGTAGGCAAACCAACACTCAATTTTAGCACCCAAAGTGCTCTCTCCCCAGCTGAGTTGCCTCCCATGACTTCCCCCAGCTGATTTGCCACTTGTTGCTTATCCCCATCAGAGTTGCCAGGCATCACAGAAGGCACCTATATCCCCGGCTGAGTCAAGGATCCTCTTCAACAGAATCCCTAGGGAGGTCTCTCAATGATCTCTCTTCCTCCCCAGCCGAGTTGCCATCTCGCCCTCAGCCGAGTATAAAAGTCAGAGAGCTATCTCCCCACAGAGTTCCAGCCTCTATCCGGACGAGCAGTGCATAGAAGATCACAACAGATTGAAGAAAGCTTCTACAAACCCCCAGTTGGGTCTCTCATTTATAAGGATAGGTCTATCAATGACCCGAATCCCCAAGCAGATACATCTCATCGGATCTACTAATGATCTCACCCCCAGCTGGGATGTCCATTTCAAGCAGATCGGCCAGAGATCTTCGCAGCAACGGGATTTGAATCCCGGTTTGGTAGCTTTGCACAATCATAGCATTTGCATCATATTCACCCACAAAGCGTAGCATTCCGTCTAATACGGAGCATTACGGCAAAAATCCAACACATAGAATAATCATAAGCCATGTTTTAAATCAGCACTTGTGAATAACAACAGTTCATCAACGTACAGAAAAATCCCCACCAGAGTCCCCAGCAAAAGCAGTTGCCTCACAAATCACAAACACCCGTATATACTCCCTTGACACCCGTCCGTGTCATCACTCCCCAGTAAAGTCGCCTGAACGCTCTTTACGAACAAGATCACCCGTATTACAGATACGTCCTGACACCCGTCAGTGTCATACCCCAGCAGAAAGCCAAAAGACATCTTCTTTGCACTCACATATACCTACATACACAATCCCTTGGCACCCGTCCGTGTAATATCCCCAGCACAGTCATCTATACTTTGTATACCAGATACTTGCCCATATTACACACTTCTCCTTTTGACACTCGTCCGTGTCGCTCTCCCCAGCAGATAAACACTCATCTATACAATACTCATACTCACTACTCATGTTATACTTATACAGACACTCGTCCGTATCTTGTATATACCATTTACATCCCCACAGATTCGGCACTAGTCCTTGTTCTTTGTTAACTCGTTGGTACTCGTCCGTACCATCATTTCAGAACAGGCGTCAAGCGTTTGTTTCTACCTGATACTCGTCCGTATCATGGTCTTAAGGATGCTCGTCCGCATCTTTAATCCATACACTGTGTCAAACACTTTTGTCTTCTTGAATATAGATACTCGCATGTGTCTACTTTTCCCCAGAAGAATCCTCTCAGATTCAACACTCGTCCGTGTTCTCTGTTAACTAGTTGATACTCGTCCGTATCATCATCTTTGAACACGCGTCAGTATTTGTTTCTACCCGATACTCGTCCGTATCGTAGTCTTAAGGATGCTCGTCCGCATCTTTAATCTATACACAAATACCAAACACTTATACCTTTTGTTTCTTGGATATAAACACTCGTCCGTGTTTACTATTCCCCAGTACATCACGAACTAACAAATTTCTTTTTATCTAACACTCGTCCTGTGTTATGATAAAACCTGAGAGCAGCCGTACCCTGCTAGGTGGTCGTCCTCCACCTCTTGATGGTCGTCCTCCATCATGCTCATCCGATGGCCGTCCCCATCGTTGATATTTAGCAGCCGTCCCCTGCTAGGTGGTCGTCCTCCACCTTTTGATGATCGTCCTTCATCATTTTATCCAATGGCCATCCCCATTGTTGATTTTTGGTTATCTGGCATTCGTCCTATGTCATGAGAAACCTTGAGAGCAGCCGTCCCCTGCTAGGTGGTCGTCCTCCACCTCTTGATGGTCTTTCTCCATCATGCTCATCCGATGGCCGTCCCCATCGTTGATATTTTCGGCAGCCGTACCCTGCCAGGTGGTCGTCCTCCACCTTTGATGGTCGTCCCCATCATAATTCCTTTATTCCCCAACAGAGCAGCCGTCCCCTGCTAGGTGATCGTCCTTCACCTTTGATGGTCGTACCCCATCATCTGTTTATTTCATTTATTCTTTAACCCGATGGCCGTCCCCGTCGTGGTCCCTTTTCCTTTTCTTTTAGCCCGATGGCCGTCCCCATCGTCGGTTGCCTTGCTTTATGAACTTGATGGCCGTCCCCGTCATGTTTCATTAATCCCCAGAGAATTTTACAGCTTTATCTTGATGGCCGTCCCCATCATAATATCTTTTTTTTTTCCAGCTAGTCGGCCGTCCCCGTCTTGGCTTTACCTTTTATCCCCAGCATGTCGGCCGTCCCCGTCATTGCTTTATTTCCCGCACTTTTCCCAGCATGTCGGCCGTCCCCGTCATTGCTCTTTACCCAGCAGTCGTCCTCTGCTCGACGGTCGTCCTCCGTCTCCCACACTTTACAATATACTTTATTTCCCTTTTACAATCTATATCCCTTTTCTTCTTCATTCTGCGAGTGCAAATTTTGGACTGTCTTTAGTATTCAACCACAAGTTATCTTGTTTGCCTGTTAAGCCGTTGCTTACAACCTGCACAGCTAACTCATGATTGAATAGGGGCAGCTGTAAACACCCCAAATTTGCCCTCACCCATTCACACCATGGCTTGTGATCATTTCATATGCATAGACACAATCATATCATCTCATATCTCATTTTTGATTCACTGCATAGATTCAAAGTCATCTGCACCTAGGGTTTGTGATCTGAGCAATCCAAGAGCCTCCTGAGCCACTACAAAGGCCATCAATCACTTCAAAGGGGTTCATGTGTGTTCTTATATCATATTACATCCCCTCAAAGTCAAAAAATGCCAAGGGATCACAAGAACTGAGATTGGTATGGATGCAGAGCCAGGTTTGACTGCACAGTTGACCTAAAATTAGGGTTTTGGTTTCAGAGGCCATAACTCCAATTTTTTTGGTCATTCTTGTTTCCATTGGTCTCTATATGGTATAGGGAGTATGCATATCAATTTTCATGAAGAAATTCCATGGGGAAGTCATCTGATCAAGAGTTGACTTTTCAGACAAGTCAGTGCAAAATCAGGGCATCTGAGGCCTCCAATGACCCAACCAAGGGGTGATCTTCATCATTTTAAGTGTATATGATCTTTATTTGATCATGGAAGAAGGTTGAAGTTCACAAAATTCAAGAATTACAAGTTCTTGCAAAGTTGACTTTTTAGGGCATGGTTGACTTTTCAAGAATATGTCATTTTATGCCATTTTTCAAGCCTTGCTCTTTGATCCAAAAATGCTTCAAATGGAAAAACTTTGGTCATGAAAGTTGTAGATCACATTTTTCCCTTTTCAAAAAGTACAAGAACATGATCTAATTCTTCTTGGATCAAAAGTTATGGTGTGACAAAGTTGGCAAAAATCACTAATTTTCAAGTTATGCACTAAAAGGAAAACTTGCAATTTCATGAACCAAGCATTCTAGTAATTTCAAAGTGACTTCAAAGCTGCATTACATGATCATACATGACCCCAAAAACAGATTTGGCCCAAGGAATTTTGGATGGCTTGCCTTGATTTTCAAAGTTCCATAAAGCATTTTTCATAAGTATGCAAAAAGAGGATTCTTGGCAAAATCATGCTTCAAGGAATTATGTGATCACTAGCTGATCTCTAAACCTTGCCATGACCAATTGAGACATCATGTGACAAAATTCAGCAAGCATTGTTTCATGTACTTAGCATAAACTCATGAGAAAACACAAGTTGTCAAGTTGCAAAAGCTAGCATAGCTTGTCATCCATATGTTGCAGTCAGCTACAAACAATCCAAGGGCTCTCCTCAACTCAAGCTGGAGCAAGACATGACCTCACACAGTTGCTGCCATGACCCATGCTCTCAAGGACACAAACTTGACTTTTTTGCAAAAGGCTCCCATACTCTTGGCACAGTATCCAGCCACCCTACTGACCTGCCTCACAGTCTATCCACACAAGTTGGAGATGATATAGCAAGCCTTTGAGCATTGAAGCTGGCCAGAACATAGCATATCACAAAACTGTCCAAAACTCTTCTCTCTTCGAATCTCATTTTCCAGCCATCAAACACCCCATTTCTCTTCACCAACAAATCAAACACATAAAAAAGAACCAGAATCCACCATGAATGCAGCCTGAAACCCTACTAATCACAACTGCCAAACCTGCCATATCAGAACTCAAGCTTCCAAAATAGCCACCAGCAAGAGGTTGTGAACATTCCATTGGCTTCAAGGGGTCCAGGGAAGGCATTTTGCACCAAAGCAGGGTCAGAAGAGCTCAGATTCACAGTTCACCACTTCAGGTAGCTTCGAGTTTTCAACTTTTCAGAGCTTGATTTTTATGTTAAAAATTGATTGTGCATGCTTTACTGGTCATGGGGGTGGTGTTAGAATTTGAAATGGGTGAGAAATGAGGATTTACCAGGGCTCTGAAATTTTGCCCGTGAATCTTCATGGCTTCGATTCTCTTAGTTTAAGCATGGAAAATTCATTTTGAGAGTTGATTTGAGTGAGGTTTGAGTAGAGGAGTGTTTCCCTGGCTTTAATTTGAAGAATGATTGCCTGAATCGTATTCTAGGGTTTGGTGGTCACCGGAGAAGATGACCGGAGCTTCTCTCCGGTCACCTGAATGTTGTTAGCCCTAATCTCAGGTCATTAAACTCATTTGAATCTTGAGCGTAGGATTGCTTGACTTGTTTGACTTGTCGCGCGAACGAATGGCCCAGATGCACTCAGCTAGCCCTAATCCCTTTAGTTAGTTTTAATTAATCATAATTAATTTAATTTAATCAGGACCAACCACAGCCCTTGGATAGCGCGCGTGGTCAGCAGTTTCAAACCCAGGATCAATCCCAGCCTTCCATTCTGTTGACTTTTCCATTTTTCTTTATTTTAATTCATTTATTTCATATTTGTTTTGTACAATTTATTTAAAATAGCAAAATTGTTTTAAAAATTATGAAACTTTTTCTCAAGAGTTTCATTAATTTTTAAAACACAAAAATATTTTTATTTTCATTTTTAGCATTTAAAAAGTATTTTTAAATATTTAAAAGTTTATTTTTAATTGATTAATGAAAATTAATTTATTAAAAATACTTTTAGGTTTTTAAAAATCACCAAAAAATTCATGAAATGTTCTAAGACATTTAGAAACATTGTCCAACCTTCAAACCAAATTTATTTTTTGATCTTGATGCATTTTGAGAAATTTTCATTGAATTAAAATCATTTTTATGCATTAATTTGATCCAAACTTCAAAAAATCATTTCTGCCTAACCCTAAAGAGTTGGACCTTGATTCTTTTTGCATTGCATTGTGTTTAGCATGTAGTTTGTGAGATCAAATGGCCATGATTTGATCTTTCATTTTCAATTTGTTTGATAATTTTCTTGTTTAGGAACCCTAAAACCCTAGAAAACTTGTGAAAATCATAACTTGAGCTTGGTTAAGAGTTGAGACCTCTCCTTTGGCCAGTGGGTTAGTATAGGATTAGGGGTCCTTTGAGTGGCATTTTCAATTTTTTATCTTAGGGTTTGCTTCTGATTTTGATTTTTGTTTGATGTATTGTTCATAAACCCTAATTTGGGCTTCCATATGCATCCCTCTTGCATCTTCTTGCATAACATGACTTGCCATGACATTCCATGCTTCCATTTGATTCATTGAACATCATAGGACATATTGAAAGCATGTTTGATCATTGCATCATGTATTTGCCATGTTGTATGTCATGTGCACTTCATAACTTTTCATGTATGTTCATGGTTCCTAACTTGCTTCATTTGCATTCATGAACTTGTATGATCATTTCCATATGTTGCCTCATGTTTGTAGCATCTCATAGCATCATTAGAATCATGTATATGCTTCTGGTTTTGTTTCTCATCATGTCATCTCATCCCATCTTGCATTGCATTGCATTCCTTTTTTAACCTTTCAGGTGGTAAGTGACTTTGAGAAGTGAATTTGCCTTCACTTCTCATAACTTTTCTTTTCATCCCTCTTGCATCCATTGCTGCATTTTTATATGTGTTTGAGTTTGAGCTTGCTAATTCTTCTTCTTCCCACTTTCTTTCTTCAAGTGACTTGACTTCTTGAATGAAGCAAGTTGCTTTGCTTCTCTTGATCCTTTCATCTGCTTCCTGGTGGTTCCATTGAAGATTTCTCTTGTCAAACCTCACAAACCTTAGGAACAACCAAGCATGACAATGATTAGGGTTTTGATTAGTCTCCCCTCTTAGTCTTACCTTTGTGTCTCTTTTGAGTCTTCTCCTCTCATCTCATAATCAGGGACTAAACCCTAAAGGCTTTAAGGCTTTGTGATTAAGCTTATGCTTGCATCCTTCTCTTAGGATGGAGTGTATAACTTTAATCCTAAGTGTTAAACCCTTAATGTGTTTAAATCTCTTAATCAATTCACTTAATAATCATCAAGACATCACACTTGTAACTTGGGCCTTGCATTAGGGTTCCAATTCTTCCTTAATTGGTTAAGAAGGACTAACCCTGGTGTTAATGGACAAGTCCCCCTCAAGTTGTCTTACAAACCCTAAAAAACACTTCATCATCTTATCATTAAATAAAATCCACTTAATAAAGGCTTGTTTTGTCATGAGTTTAATCCCTAATCATGGATTAAGTTGAGGAGCTTTCCTCAGCTTAAACATTCTCATCTATTATCCTTCTATTAGGATGGTGTAATGAGTCTGTTTAATCCCTGATTATGGCTTAATCTCATTACTCAACACTAAACAAAAACAACAAAAACATCTAATTAATCACAAGTAGGTTAATGACCTTAATCCTACACCAAAGGTGTTTGAGTGTGAGAATCTGACTTCACACTTAAGGTATTCTCATTACCCCTAATCAGAGGGAAGATGTGATGAGTTTACTAAATCCATTGGTTTAGGCTTAAGCTCATTAACTTATGACAAACTTTCAAAAGCAATAAAAGACTGAAAATACAAAAACAAACAATAATCGTCCCCTTCGGGATTCTTTTCTCATCACCTTCACTCACAAACGAGAACTTGCTTCTTCCGTCTAATGCAAGACAGTTAGCACCTGAGCCAGACAGGTCATACACTTGAGCATAGGCAAGCAAGCAGTTCACCAGTCAATTCATCTTTCAGTCTCTTTGGGTCGAACTACGGTGTTCTGACTTCCTCATTGCACGAGAGGATACGTAGGCATAACTTAACTGTTATCGAACAAAAGTCTCTGTATATCCCCCCTCCTTCCAGCTTTATTCTTTAAGCCTCATACTCCTGAGCATTTCACTCTTATTCTTACACTGACACTGTATATATCACACTTTGCACTTCTTTTACACTGACACCTGTACATCCTTTTCCAGCTCTTTTACACACAAATTGCACTGACACTACCCCTTTAAAACACAAATCTTTTAAGCGTGGATCCCGTCGAGTACGGCGGACAATCTGGGTGCTAATACCTTCCCAGGTTGTAACCAACCCCCTTTCTCAGTCTCTCTGGTTCGCAACCGTCTTATCCATCTCTTTCTAGGTTTATGCAGCATTACCTTTCCTCCGGGATAAAAATGCCTAGCTGGCGACTCTATTCATTCTCCAGTGAGTTCACGGCTGTGTGTTCTCATTGTTCTTTTCGCCGACCGTTCGCGCTTGTACCGGGATGCAAATCTTTGGGAGCGACACAAGGATTTATTATAAACTGCTATTTTTCCTTTCTCTTGAAACAAGATTACAAGTATACAAGAATAACAAATAACCTCTCTCACTTTTGAATTAGGGTTTTATCTTCCTATTTTCCCTTATACAAAAGATGAGAGACTAATATGTTTTTTATAAGAAAACTAACATACTAACCTAATGGACTTTTTAACAATTACCAATTACAAACTAACTTAGGATACAAGCTAACTTAAACAATTGGATCCATAACACAAGGCATAATTAAACAATAGCCTGTGAGAGTACTTCGACGGCATGCTATTCATACTAGGAGTTGTTCCAATATTCCACAAATCTCCACCTTGGAACACACCATATACCAACAAGAAACAAACTAGCTTTCTTCATGCAGCTTTATCAACTGCATACAGTGGAAAAACATGCAACTGATCAACTTCTTGGTGATCATAACAACAACATTATGATTTGTCGAAACCTTTAGCACTTAGACTTCTCCAAGCTCGATTACCCCTCTGACAAAAGGAAACCTCACATCAATATATTGGGTTCACTCATGATAGGCTGCATTCTTCGACATGTGTATTGCACTTTGACTATCACATTTAACAGTGATACCTCGACCTTGAAGTTTCAGCTCCTTTACAAACCTTTCAAGCTACAATTCTTCCTTTACAGCTTCAGTTAGGGCGATATATCCCACTTAAATGTTTTCCTGTGAGCCTTTCCAAGATTCACCATGTACCTACTTACAAGACTTACTGCATATGTTATATCAGGTCTCGTACAAACCATATCATACATCAAAGAACCTATTATATTAGCATATTGAATGCTATCCATATAAGTTCTTTCGACATCCATACTGGGACACTGATTTATACTCAGGTTGAATTGAGGGTTTGTCAGAGTCACAACATGCTTTGAATTCGACATACCAAACTTATCGAGAATCTTCTTCAGGCATGCCTCTTGAGATAAGCATAATATCAAATGCTTTCTATCTCTTCGGATGTCAATCCCAAGAATCCTGGTCGCAACTCCCAGATCCTTCATATCGAACTCCTTATTGAGTTCATTCTTCACCCTCTTTACATCTTTGACATTGTTGCTTTCTATTAGAATATCATCCACATAAAGAAACAAAATAACAAATGAATTACTCGGTCAAAATCTGAAGTAAACACAGTGGTCAAACTAACTTCTGATGAAACTTAGGCGTGCCATGAACTTGTCAAATCTCTTATTCCATTGTCGAGGAGATTGTTTCAGCCCATATAAAGATCTCCTCAGTTTACACACATACTCTTCTTTCCCCTTTTCGACATACCCTTCAGGTTTCCTCATCAGGATTGTTTCATCAAGATCACCATACAAGAACGCAGTCTTCACATCCATCTGTTCCAATTCAAGGTCGAATTGTTCCACCATGGCAAGCAACATTCGAATTGACCTATGCTTCACAATAGGAGAGAAAACATCATTGAAGTTGACACCTTATTTCTGAGTGAACCCCCTTGCAACCAAACTTGACTTGTATCTCTTCGACGCCACTCCTTCGATTCCTTCCTTAACTTTGAAAATCCATTTACAGATGACTAACAAAATTCCAACAGGTTTTTCGATCAGTTCCCAAGTATTGTTATCATAAATATATTTCATCTCATCATCCATGGCTTTCAACAATTCAGTCTTATTTCGACTCTTCATAACTTCCTTATAGTCTCTAGGTTCTTCGTCTAAGACCTCACTTGCAAAGATTAAGGCATAAGCTATAAGATCTACATAACCGAGTCTCTGAGGTAGCTTGATGACTCTTCTCGGCCTGTCTATTTCCAGTAGATAGTCATTATCAGTCTCCTCATCTTCGACAACATCTTCTGCTTCTTCTTCGACTTCATCTGGGTCATGCAATTCAGCATCACTATGCTCCACCTCAATAGAAATTTCTCACTGTTCTAACTCTTCGAAAACATCATCAGTTAACTTGAAATTCATCTCAACTTCATTGAAAACTACATCTTGATTGGTGATACACCTTCTGTGACCTGGATCTAGGAACCATAGCATATAAGCTTTAACTATTGGATTTATTAAGTCAGCGTCACCCTTAGGGATTCGATGGGCTTAACATCCCAACCCATGGCGCTTAATAGGCGCAGCCCCTTGAAAGACTCTATACTATAAGGAAATAAAGTTGCGCCTTCACTAACAGCAATTGCTTTTAGTGCAGTGGTAAGCGCTTGATCCTACAAGTGGTATCAGAGCCCGGTCATGGGTTCGAATCCCCCCGGCTGACACTGGGGGGGAGATTGTTGGATTTATTAAGTCAGCGTCACCCTTAGGGATTCGATGGGCTTAACATCCCAACCCATGGAGCTTAATAGGCATAACCCCTTGAAAGACTCTATACTATAAGGAAATAAAGTTGCGCCTTCACTAACAACAATTGCTTTTAGTGCAGTGGTAAGCGCTTGATCCTACATTGACTTCTTCAAGGTATCCCATGAACATGCATTTCAGAGCTCTAGGTTCGACATTTTCTTGCCTAATGTGAGCATAGGCTACACAACCAAATACTCTTAGTTTTTCGAGATCTGGTGGATGTTCCAACCAAACTTCTTCAGGTGTCTTCATATCTAACGTAGACGGAGGACATCTATTTATTAGATATGTTACTGTCAAAACAGCCTCAGCTTAAAACACCTTCTCCAATCTAGAACTAACCAACATGCATCTAACTCTTTTGTGGATTGCTTGATTGAATCTCTCAGCTAGACCATTTTTCTAAGGAGTACCTACTACAATCTCATGCATTGCAATCCCAGACTCGACACAGTAACTGTTAAAAACTTTGTTACAAAATTTAAGGTCATTATCAGTTCTCAACCTCTTGACCTTTTTTCCAGTTTGAGTTTCGACCAGAACCTTCCAACTCTTGAAATTCTCAAAAGTTTCATCCTTCGTCTTCTGAATGAATACCCATAACTTTCTGGAATAATCATCAACTATGGATAGAAAATACCTTGCAGACCCCAAAAGACCAACATGAATGTAATCAAGGGATCCATGTGATCTTTGTTTACCTTTGTTAAACTTCACCCTACATGATTTACCAAATACACAAGGTTCACAAAACTCCAATTTCTCGATTTTGTCACCACCTAGCAGGTTCTGTTTCCCCAGTTCAACCATGCCTCTCTTACTGACATGGCCCAATCTCATGTGCCATAATTTTGTCTTCGACAACAGTTTCATGGATGCAGCATTTGTCAAACCACTTATAACTTTAGCCTCAAGGGTATACAAGTTTTGTTTCTCCACATGTCTCAAGACTTCCTTCGACCCATTCATGACTCTTAGGATACTTTTCTCTCCTTGAAAAACATATCCTTTCTTGTCGAATTCACCAAGAGAAATCAAATTTCTCTTTAAGTCATGTACATACCTAACTTTAGTCAATAGCTTTATTAACTCATCACGGAGCTTGAATCTCACAAATCCAATGTTGTTTCCCAGCAGCATTGATCCACCATCTTAATCACATAATTCCTCGAACAAATCTTTGTTTAGAGTCATGTGCCAAGTGCAACCTAAATCCATAATCCATTATTTTCTTGAGTCGCCACTTGAAACCACGAGAACATCAGATGATTCGAAATCATCTTGAAAAATGGCCGTGTTGCCATTATCCTTACATCCATGATCTTTCAGGCGTTCAGGGTACACCTTCCTAATGTGAACCTCCTTCTTACAATGATAGCATCGAACACCAGATGCTACACCACCATAAGACTTATGTTGACTTTTACCCTTCTTCTTGTCGAACTTGTCATCCTTTCGCAAGAATTTTTCCTTAACGGCCAAACCTTCACCAACCGCTGAAGGTTTATGCTCCTTTCGTTCGTTCAAGTCCTTAGAGTACAAGGAAGATTGAACATCTTCAAAGGTCAGGGTCTCTCTTCCATACATGAGGGTTTCTTTGAAATGATCATGTGTTTTGGGCAAAGCGCATAATAACAACAGCGTCTGATCTTCATCATCGATTTTCACATCAAAATTTTCAAGATCAAGAATTAGCTTGTTGAACATATCCAACTGCTCAGCCAAAAATTTGTATTCACTCATCTTGAATAAATACAAAGTATGTTTCAGGTAGTGTCAATTCACCAACAATTTGGTTATGTATAAACCTTCAAGTTTCAACCACAACCCTGACGCCGTCGTCTCCTTTGATACCTGTCGGTGAACCTTATCATCAAGGCTCAACAATATTGCGTTATGTGTTTTCTCAATCATGGTTGTCTTTTCAGCTGTCGTTAACGCAACATTCATGGCCGTCTCTCCCTTTAACGCTTCCAAGCAACTCTGCTGAACAAATAGGGCTTTCATCTTCAAGTGTCACACCGGTGAACTTTTCAATCTCATACTTTGTTGAAGGCATTTTCTCCACGCTCTCCGCACTAATTTATTGTGAATCAGATGTCTTAGAAATAAAGTATAATAGGTTTCTTTATGATAAAAAAACCACAAGGGTTATGGTTTAGGATATCCAAGGATAACAACAATGATTGATTATAAATTGTTATTTTTTTCCTTTCTCTTGAAACAAGATTACAAGAATAACAAATAAAATCTCTCACTTTTGAATTAGGGTTTTATCTTCCTATTTCCCTTATACAAAAGATGAGAGACTAATATGTTATTTATAAGAAAACTAACATACTAACCTAATGGTTTTTTTTAACAATTACTCATTACAAGCTAACTTAGGGTACAAGCTAAAACAACATTATGTGAACGAAATTTGACGGCATACTATTTATATTGTGATTTATTCTAATATATATATATATATATATATATATATATATATATATATATATATATATATATATATATATATATATATATATATATATATATATATTAACATACATTTAGTAATAACCACCATTTTGTTATGAATTCGGTCCTCACTAGTCCATATAAATCAATAAAGTTTATCAGGGTCAAGTTTTGATTGGTTGTAAATCTAATCAAATCTTCACACAAGAGTTTGTTCTCCATTGCGGTATTTCATATGTAAAATTTTTTTTTTTTGGTTGAAAAAAAGCAAGTCCAAAACTATTGTGGTTGATTGCACATTTACACTTCTGATAAAGATTTATTTAAAAGTACACTATTTAAATATTCAAATCTAACTCTAATAATTTTACATATGAAATTATGGGATTTAGGGAGTGGAGGGGGTATAGAGCCAAAATATGAGATATGAAATCCAATTTTTGTAGATTGGTTAGTTACTGTTGATACTTGAATGTTGGAGTCCAAAGCCCACTTATAAAGCAGCACAAATAAAGAGTACCCAATATATTTTCAATTAAACCTGTATATCTCTGTTTCGACTTTCGACCAAAACAACATGTATCTTTGTTATTTGCTGAGTGGTGAAATTAACATTCGACATATTAACCCTTAGCTAATAATATGATAGTATCCAACACAGGTTGTTTTCATTGATAAAGTACTACTTACTACAATTTTAATATATTCAGTGATAAAATATTTACTTTTCTCGAAAGAGAATGCTTTAAATAAAAGGATGGTTTTGAAAACAGTGATAAAAAAATTTCAGATTAAGGATTCTTGGTAAACTCAGACGAGTATACATGATAGAAGAGACTATTGTATTTTGTCTAAGTTAAATGTTTTGGTACACTTATGGAAGGGAGTTCAAAACCGACCCAATAAAAAATTATAAATCGAATCAAATCTAATTGAAAGTCATAAAATATTATATTTGATTGAATGTGTTTCAATCATTTTTTAACATAATTATAGGTTTGATTCAACTTATGGTTTATATTTTTCAAACTCAACTCAACTAAATCAAATTGTATACAATTTAAATTACCACTATCGTAAAATATTTAACTTTAATTACAATAAAAATGTAACTATATTTAAATTAAATATTGATACTTAAATATTATAAATATACAAATATGAACACTATTAGATAATATGTTTTTATAGTATCTTAGTATGTTTTTATAGTTTCATAGTAAGGATAGTTTAATTTTTTTTACTTAACATTTATACTTTATTGTAATTTATATTTTTTTTTAAGTTTTCTTCATTCTTTTGAAATTCTAAGTTAAAGGAGGTTTATCTTCTCTATCTCTCAATGTTTTTACATGTTTGAGATATTGGAACGAACTCTAGGTTTAATATGTCGTCGAAGTCCGCTCACATGCTGTTGTTAAATTAAATTCTGTGTTATAGATTCAATTGTTTAAGTTAGCTTGTACCCTAAGTTAGTTTATAATGTGTAATTGTTATAAAAAAAACTCATTAGATTAGTATGTTAGTTTTTTTTATAAATATCATACTAGTCTCTCATCTTTTTAAATAAGAGAAAATAGGAAGATAAAACCCTAATTCAAAAGTGAGAGAGGTTATTTTGTTATTCTTGTATATTTGTAATCTTGTTTCAAGAGAAATGAAAGAATATCGATTTATAATCAATCCTTGTTGTTATCCTTGGTTACCCTAAACCCTAACCCTTGTGAGTTTCTTGATTATAAAGAAACTTATTATATTTTGTTTCTAAGGTATCTGATTCACAACAAATTGGTGCGGTGAGCGTGGTGAAGATGCCTTCAACAAAGTATGAGATTGAAAAGTTCACCGGAATGAACGATTTCGGTCTGTGGCTCTTGAAGATGAAAGTCTTACTTGTTCAGCAGGGTTGTCTGGAAGCGTTGAAAGGAGAGACAACCATTAATGTGGCGTTAACGATAGCTCAAAAGACGACCATGATTGAGAAAGCACACAGCGCAATATTGTTGAGTCTTGGTGATAAGGTTCTCTGACAAGTATCAAAGGAGACGACGACGTCAGGGTTATGGTTGAAACTTGAAGGTTTGTACATGACCAAATCGTTGGTGAATCGACTCTACCTGAAGTAAGTTTTGTATTCATTCAAGATGAGCGAAGACAAAGTGTTGGTTGAGCAGTTGGATATGTTCAACAAGCTAATTCTTGATCTTGAAAATATTGATATGAAGATCAAGCGATGTTATTGTTACGCGTTTTGCCCATAGCACATGCTCACTTCAAAGAAACCCTCTTGTATGAAAGTGAGTCACTGACCTTTGAAGATGTTCAATCTGCCTTATACTATAAGGATTTGAACAAACGAAGGAAGCATAAACCTTCTACAATTGGTGAACGTTTGTCCGTTAAAGCGAAATTCTTGCGAAATGATGGTAAGTTCGACAAGAAGAAGGGTAAAAGTAGGCAGAAGTCTTATAGTGGTGAAGTATCTAGTGTTTGATGCTATCATTATAAGAAGGAGGGTCACATTCGAAAGGTGTGCCCTGAATGCTTGAAAGATCATAGAGGTAAGGATAATGGCAACACGACTATTGTTGAAGAATATTTCGAATCATCTGATGTTCTTGTGGTTTCAAGTAGCGACTCAAGAAAAGAATGGATTATGGATTCAGGTTGCACTTGGCACATGACTCCTAAAAAATATTTGTTCGAGAAATTATGTGATCAAGATGGTGGATAAATGCTGCTGGGAAACAACAAAGCTTGCAAAATTACAGGTATTGGATCTGTGAGATTCAAGCTCCATGATGAGTCAATAAGGATATTGACTAAAGTTAGGTATGTACCTGATTTGAAAAGAAATCTAATTTCTCTTGGTGAATTCGAAAAGAAGGGATATGTATTTCAAGGAGAGAAAATTATCCTAGGAGTCATGAAGGGGTCGAAGGAAGTCTTGAGAGGCGCGAAGAAATAAGGCTTGTAAACCCTTGAGGATGAAGTTGTAAGTGGTTCGAAAAATCTTGCATCCATGAAACTGTTGTCGAAGACAAAATTATGGAACATGAGATTGGGACATATCAGCGAAAAAGGCCTGGTCGAACTGGCAAAACAGAACTTTCTAGGTGGTGACAAAGTTGAGAAGTTGGAGTTTTGTGAACCTTGTGTATTTGGTAAATCCTGTAGGGTGACGTTTAACAAAGGTAAACAAAGAACACATGGATCCCTTGATTACATTCATGCTGATCTTTGGGGCCTGAAAGGAATCCTCACATTCAGGTGCAAGGTATTTTCTATCCATAGTTGATGATTATTCTAGAAAGTTATGAGTATTCATTCAGAAGATGAAGGATGAAACTTTTGAGAATTTCTAGAGTTGGATGGTTCTGGTTGAAACTCAAACTGGTAGAAAGGTCAAGAGGTTGAGAGCTGATAATAGCCTTGAATTCTGCAACGAAGCTTTCGACAATTACTGTGTCGAGTCTGGGATTGCAAGACATAAGATTGTAGCATGTACTCCTCAATAAAATGGTCTAGTTGAGAGATTTAATCGAATAATCCTTGAAAGAGTTAGATGCATGTTGGTTAGTATTGGATTGAAGAGGGTGTTTTGGGTTGAGGTTGTTTTGAAAACAACATATATGATAAACATATGTCCTTTGAATGTGTTAGATATGAAGATACCTGGAAAAGTTTTGTCGGTAAATCCACCAGATCTCGACAAACATATAGTATTTGGTTGTGTGGTCTATGCTCATATTAGGTAAGACAAGGTCAAACCTAGAGCTCTGAAATGCATGTTCATGGGATACTATGAAGGATTCAAAGCTTATAGGCTATGGTGCCTTGAGCTAAGTCACAAGAGATGTATCACCAGTCGAGATGTACTTTTCAATGAAGTCGGGATAGCTTTCAAGAAAAATGATGATGTTGAAAAATATCTGGAACAGAGAGAAATTCCTATTGAGGTGGAACATAGTGATGCTGAATTGCATGACCCAGATGAAGTCGAAGAAGAAGCAAAAACTGATCAAGAAACCTGTTGGATCCAGGTTCATCAGCTGTAAATGGATTTTCAAAGTTTAGGAAGGAACCAAAGAAGTGGCGTCGAAGAGATATAAGGCAAGGTTGGTCGCAGGGGGTTTCACTTAGAAAGAAGGTGTCGACTTCAATAATATGTAATCTCCTATTGTGAAATACAGATCCATTCGAATGTTGCTAGCCATGGTGGCATAGTTCGACCTTGAACTGGAACAGATGGGTGTGAATATTGCATTCTTGTATGGTGATCTTGATGAAACAATCCTGATGAGGCAACTTGAAGGGTATGTCGAAGAAGGGAAAGAAGAGTATGTGTGAAAACTAAAGAGATCTTTATATGGGTTGAAACAATCTCCTCGACGGTGGAATAGGAGATTCGACAAGTTCATGGCATGCATAAGTTTCATCAAAAGTCAGTTTGACCATTGTGTTTTCTTTCAATTTCGACCGGGTAATTCATTTGTTATTTTGTTGCCTTTTGTGGATGATATTCTAATAGCAAGCAGCAATGTTGAAGATGTAAATAGGGTGAAGGTTGAACTCAATAAGGAGTTCGATATAAAGGATCTAGGAGTTGTGTCCAGGGTTCTTGGGATTGACATCCGAAGAGATATAAAGCAATCAAAATTATGCTTATCTCAAGAGACATACCTATGGAATATTCTCGAAAAGTTTGGTATGTCAAATTCAAAGCATGTTGTAACTCCGACAAACCCTCAATTCAAGTTGAGTATAGATCAGTATCCCAGTACTGATGTCAAAATAACTTATATGGATAGCATTCCATATGCTAATATAGTAGGTTATTTGATGTATGTTATGGTTTGTACTAGACCCGATATAACATATGCAATAAGTTTTGTAAGCAGGTACATGATGAATCCTGGAAAGGCTCACTGGCTAGCATTAAATTGAATTATAAGGTACATAAATGAGTCTCTAAGTAGAGTCCTAATTTATGGTGGAGCCATGGGTGAAGATAGTAAAGCAGCAATCGAAGGATATGTCGACTATGATTATGCAGGTTGTATGGATTCCATAAAATCTATTTCTGGATATATTTTCACTATGTTTGGCGCAACAATTAGTTGAAAAGCAACACTTCAAAAGCTTGTTGCCTTATCAACCACTGAAGCATAATATATCTCCCTAACTGAAGCTGTAAAGAAAGCATTGTGGCTTGAAGGTTTTGCAAAAGAGCTTAAACTTCAAGGTCGATGTATCACTATTAAATGTGATAATTAAAGTGTAATACACATGTCAAAGAACTCAACCTATCATGAGCGAACCAAGCACATTGATGTGAGGTTGCATTTCTTCAGAGGGGTAATCGAGCATGGAGAAGTCCAAGTGTTGAAGGTTTTGACAGATCATAATACTGGTGATATGATCACTAAGACGTTGCCCACTTGTCCACTGTATATAGTTGATAAAGCTGCCTGAAGAAAGCTAGTTTGTTTTTGTTGTTATAGAGTTTGTTCCAAGTTGGAGAATTGTGAGATATTGGAACAAACTCTAGGTTTAACATGTCGTCAAAGTCCACTCATATGTTGTTGTCAAATTGGGCCTTGTGTTACGGATCCAATTGTTTAAGTTAGATTGTACACTAAGTTAGCTTGTAATGGGTAATTATTAAAAATCTCATTAGGTTAGTATGTTAGTTTTCTTATAAATAGCATACTAGTCTCTCATCTATTTAAATAAGGGAAAATAGGAAGATAAAACCCTAATTCAAAAGTGAGAGAGGTTATTTTGTTATTTTTGTATACTTGTAATCTTGTTTCAAGCGAAAAGAAAGAATAACAGTTTATAAACAGTCCTTATTGTTATCGTTGGTTACCCTAAACCCTAACCCTTATGAGTTTCTTGATCATAAAGAAACCTATTATATTTTGTTTCTAAGGTATTCGATTCATAATAATATATTATCATAGTTTGGCTGATTATCTTTAGAGGATTTCTTAATACACCCTATAAGTTTCTTATACATCGTGCGAAATTCCAATTATGCCCCCTAATTCTGGATGTACAAATCATGACGCACCATGACGTTAAAATAAATATTTTTCCAGATATGCTTATACGGAAGGCTTCCAAATATGCAGATCCAGAAGAATTATTGATATATTTGAACCTGCATGATCACTCCCCTCATTCTCTCCATTCTCAGCCTTTTTTCTTCTACACTCACCCTCACAAACCTAAAAAAAACCTACTTCAACAATACCATTTCTCACCCAAAAACTCCAACTTTTTGGTGCAACAAATCAAAAGGAGCAAGAGAATATTGAATTTCTGGTTAATATACAACTTCATCCACTACATTCCTCACATTATCAATCTACTTTTTGAAAAAAAAACATGTTACACGGCTTCCGGATGTGTAAATCCGAAACTTATTCAGGATGAACATTTTCGGATGTGCACACTCGAAAAAATACCTGACACTTAATAATTTTAATTTTCAGCAATTTTTAATAGGTTATATATATATATATATATATATATATATATATATATATATATATATATATATATATATATATATATATATATATATATATATATATATATATATTATTTTTTATAAATAGATATGGTGCACCCCGATAGCAGGTCAAAAGAATTAGTTTCGATGATTTCTCTGAAAGTTGAAGGGATTATCGTAAAGTCGGTTGATATCGGCAATGACTTTAATAACAAGCAAGATTTTGATGATCGTAAAAGAATGATCGCATATATTTGTAGGACGGATATTGGCCTTAGCTTCGGTGTGAATATTGAAAGATCAGATAATGGTTCAGAAAGAAGAAACGCTTTGTAATTTTGGGGTGCGAAAGAAGTGGTAATATCAGGTTCCTCTACGGAAGTTAAAAAAAGACAACACCGGTAATAGCAAATATGAATGCCCTTTTAAGATTTGTAGTTACATTTTAGCTTCCAAAAAATGGAGATTTAGTGTTTTTTGTGTTATACATAATCACTAATTGACCTCAAAGTTTCAAGGTCGTCCTAGTGTATGTCGGCTCAATTCGGAAGAGAAGACATGTATTGCCGACATGACCTTGAATCTTGTCCAACTCAAAAATATACTTGCCACATTGAAATGGAAGGAACCCGATAATGTAGCAAATATAAAGCATGTGTATAACATTCGATATCAGACGAACAAAACAATTAGGGGAGATAGAAGTGAGATGAAGAAACTGTTGAAATTGTTGGATGATAACAATTACGTGTCTCAGTACATATATCGTGATGATGGAGTTACGGTCCGAGATATATTTTGAACTCATCAGGATTCTGTAAAGTTGTTCAACACGTTCGAGACAGTGGTCATTCTCGATTGTACCTACAAGACAAACAAGTATCAACTTCCATTATTTGAGATGGTTGGTGTCACGTCTACAGATAATAGATATGCCATTGGTTTTGCATTTTTGAAGTGAGAGAAAGAGGACAAATTTACATGGACATTGGAGACATGTCATTCACTTTTGAAGAACATGTTCCAATGCCTAAAGCGATTGTTACAGACCACGATACCGCTTTAATGAAAGTGGTTGCAAAGGTATTTCCTTCATCTAATGCGTTACTTTGTCGATATCACATAACAAAGAATTTGATAAGTTGGGTTAAACCCGCAGTGGGTGTGAAATAAGTAGAGTTGAAAGATGAAAAATTGGTTAAGGACGGTGTCATTGTAGAAAAAATAATGGATGCATGGAATCATATTTAAATTCTTCAACAAAATAATTATATGTTGATTCGGTCATGAAATTCTGTAAAGTATGCGATAAGTACCTGACTTTGTTGAAATACGTTGAAAGCATTATTCTTGATCAAGTGAAGGAGAAGATAGTATGTGCCTAGACGAATAATGTCTGACACCTTGGAAATACAACAAACAATAGTGTTGAGTCGACACATGTTACTTTAAAGAATTGGTTGGGTAATAGCAATGGCAATTTATGTCGAGATTGAGACTCCGTGGATCTCATGATTAAAAACCAACATAACGAGATACAAACCACATTTGGTCAGAGTATTACGATTTTGGAACATCGGTTTAAAGATAACTTTCTTTACCAGTAATTGATCGGCAACATGTCTCGGCGGGGTTGAGCTATATTTATCACGAGGCCAACCGATCCAAAACGGCTAGTTTCGATAGCACAAAGTATGGTTGCACTATTGTGAAAACATACGGTCTTCCGTGTGCTTGTGGTATTGCTACAAAGTTGAAACTGGGTGAGCCAATACAAATTGACGAAGTTTTCCCTCATTGGATGAGACTTAGTTTTGATGATGATGATGATGGTTGCTTGGAAGGAGATAAATCAGATATCTCCATTTTGCCCGAATTGGAAGGGATTCAAGCGAGATTTTCGAAGGTCGATGAAAACATGAAGTTATACATCAAAGAAAAATTGAGGAAGATTTTATTTCTCGAAGCAACTGACATAATACCGTCGTCTCAACTGATAAAGACAAAAGGTGCTCTGAAGAAGTTGAAGCCTACACCGAATGATAACTTGACAACTTTATCTCCTTCATATTGTGAGCACATTGACAAACTATTTTTGGACTCACCGACTCCTAAATCTCTAAAAAGTTCCATGATGGGCTCGCATAACCAAACCGGCTCCGACACCGATTCCACGGGTTCCGACACCAAATGCACCACTTCCGACACCGATTCCACCTATAATTTCCTTTATCAACGAGATGTCGATTTTTATGAACAAGCATATCGACGGTATCATCGATGTTGTAGGAGATGGTAATTACGGTTACCGAGCCGTTTCGGCTCTACTTGGTAGAGAAAAGGAATGTCATGAGCTTGTTTGTCATCAATTTATCCTAGAGTTGGAGACGCATAAAGAAGCATACATGAATTTGTTTGAAAATAAAGAAAACTACGACAAGGTTTACGAGTCACTTGTTCCATGGTTGAGTGGCCCGACACCGGTGTCGAAATGGATGAGTTTTCCCAAATGGGTCATCTTATCGCATGTGTGTATGATATGGTGTGTATTGAATTGACGCGGTACGGTTTTTTGGAAATATTTTTTCCACACCGCACCAAACCACCGTCCAATCCAAATGATCACATTATGTGTATCGGATGGCTGCGAAATCAAGGCATTTTGTACAAGTTACTTTGAAACTCGGATGCCTCATACCACCTAAATCACTGCAATGGGCGACGCAGGCAACTGTAATTGCCGAGTCATGGCTGAATAGTTTTGTTGAAAGGATGATTGAATTCAACAGATTGAACGGAATTGAAAAGACATGAAATGCGGAAAAGTTCAAAGGTCAAGCTCCGATAGATTTAGACAGAGACTTTTGTTTTAACTCTTTTGTATAGTCAAACGACAAAATGTAATTTTTTGAAGTGAAATATATTGATTTCTATTCATATGTTTTCTTAATGCATTGATTTCTTTTATTCTAATGAAATCATTGCATAACATAGTCAATTCTGTTTGAAAATGTGTATTAGTAAAATATCTGGATTTGCAGATACGGGAAAGTTCCATATGTGAAACGTCCGTCCGAGTATGAAGAATGGTCGATGGCATCTTAGAGATATGAAACGTCCACCTGGCTATTGATCATTGTACTATTCAATTTTTTGTCGATGTAATGTCGAATTGAATGTAATCCCGATTTTATTTTATGAATGTGAGAAATAATGCTGGATTTTTGATTTTCTGAATCTGGTTTTCTTCCGTATTTGCAAATGCGAATTTCTACCAGATGTGCACATTTGGAAAAAATAAATTCAAAAAAAGATGCATCCTGATTTACACATCCGAAACAGAGGAATATTTTATCAGCACATAAGGTGCCTAAAAAAACTCATGAAATGTGTTAAGAAATTATCTTATCTTTATAAGTTGTCGTGCTTCCGTCACTAAAATAAAATAAAAACACAAATTGAAAGTAAAATTTATTGGTTTTCTCATTCTTTTTTATTTGAAAAATATTGTTTTTTTTTCTTAGTTGATTTCAATTGGTCGATCAACAAATCTCAAGTAGAAAAAGTGAATTAAAAAGTGAATTAAAAATGTCAACTATTTTTAATACACTAACAAATTTTTTAATTTATATTGGCTTCTTTATTATTTACTACAATTTTTGTCCGAATTTTTAGAATTTATTTTTGACAAAAATAATATAGATATTATAAAAATATGTAAGAGTGTTTTGTTAAAGATACTTTAGGAAAGTTGAATAAAGAATGTCAATAGTTAAAAATGGGGTGACGAACACATACATTGAATACATTTAGACCTAGTTTTTTTGTCCATATTTCATACTCCATTTATGTGATCAATGTTCTTATTCATCAATTAATTTCCAAGCTAATTTCTCCTGTTTTGACAAAATCTAATAGTAGTAATCTATTGCGCCGGATATTCTTAGCTAATACTGTGTGATTTACTCATTTATACATGTATTACACTATAGTCTCGTGAAGAAATTAAGACACATGTATAAAAGTTCAAATTCAAAAGAGTGTTCAAAACTTTGAATCCATGAATCAAAAGTCAGATATTTATAATTAATTGATTAATTACAGTATTAAACGATCATGAAATAGTGATTATTTATTAAGTCAACATGGCTATTCCTAGCAATTATTACAATGCATGAAAACAGCTAACTAAACAAATAGCACAAGTTGTGCAGGGTATACAGGAATGTAAGCTGATCATAAAAAAAACTAATTAAATTGATAATCTAAACCAAATCAAACTGAAAAAATTTATTGTTTTGGTTCGGTTTTTGAACCGAACTAAAGCAATAAAATCCGAGATGATTTGGTTTGGTTATCGGTGTAAGTCTTTAAGAACCACTAAATCGATGGAGCGAACCGATAAATTAAAATGCATATTTAATCTTTTATTTAGCCATTAATAAGTCTAAATTTTGTATCGGTCCAACATTTCTCTATCTTTGTTTACATAAAAAATAGAAACCATAAGGCAAAATCAAACTCCAAACATAAAAAGTAGAAACCATAAGTCATAAAAATTTGCTCAGACCAAGTTGTTGTTCTGGCTATCTGTCACCAATATTTCTCTCGTCATTCTCATTCTTATAGGTTATAGTTTCCATATTCATCTTCAAGTTATCTTACTTTTCATCTTCCTTTTCTTATCTTGTATGTTTCTTCTTCAACGAATTTCATTATGGTATTGTTACAGAATAGTTTTGATGTGTGTTTGAGACGTGAAACATGTTAATTTATGTGTATTGAAATCTTTTGTCTTTATTTTATATTTAATTTGTTAAGCTTTCAAATTCATTCTCAACATTCTCATGCCAAGTGTCAATTTTTGTATTCGATAGTAAACTTTTTCATAATGCAATGAAAATTATGTAATTGTTTCCTAGGGATTGAGAACAACTTGTAAGTTGTTTGAAAAATAGAGTATGAAATATATCACATGAAATATATTATTTAAAAAAATAATAACATAAAATACATCGAACAATATTAGAGCAAATGATACACAAATAAATATAATCTATAGAGGAAAAAAAAGTATTGTAAATCGATCAACCAAACCAAACCGGTTAGTTTGGTTTGGTTCCATTTTTAAAAAATACTAAAAATCAAACTAAACCAAATCGATAGAAATATTATCGGTTTGAACAATTTTTTGACTAAAAACTGGTATAAATCGAATCGATTACACCCCTACGGGTATGCATGCAGGAGTTAAGAAACGTCAAATCTTTATAATTCGGTGTGGAAATTAAGCAGGGTGTGTATGTTGGTTCATGATGAATAACAGTTTAAATTTGGTTTAAAATTGGATGTACTTAATACTTTCCTAACTTGTCTTTCTATATAGGTGGTAAAATTTGACTTTATGTGTGTGTTTAATTTTGGTGGAAAGACAAAATCTTTTATGTTTAAACAAATATTTGAGAAGTTGGAATTTCATTTCTTGTGTCTGGAGACAACCCAATAGAAGAGGATAATATTGTTTTGTGTGACCAAGTTTCTATGTGATCGTCATTATGTGATATATTTTGCGGAATATATATTAATTCTAATGTTGTGTTACGATTTTGAAAAATTATTATAAAAAAAATTATTGCGGATTATATCACTTTTTAAGATGTTTCATGTAGGGATAAAAATACGTTGGATCAAGTTAGGTTTTGTCAAGCTTAAGGGTCGGTTTGGTTTAACTTTAAGAAAATGGATTTTTTTTTCTTTATATTTTTTTAATGGATTTTGTAAAACCTTTTTCAAAATATTACAAATTTTTAAATATTCATTTTTCTAAATTGGAAGACTAATTTTGACATTGTAAAACATAAATATAGATTATTGAAGATCAAAACATAGTCGAAATCGTAATTTTTTGAAAAAAATTGTATCTAAATGATTTTTATGAAAATCTATTTGAAATAGCTTCAAAATTAAGTGATTTTTTTTTTTTTGAAAATTTGATATCCAAATTTTTTTCCCGATAAAATGATGAAATATCTAAAATAACATTTTAAGAATAATTATTCAAACAAAATTTTCATTTGAAGTTTTTATGAAAAGTTTCTTTTTAAATGTTTTTTTCACAAAATTATGTTACACTAAAAAAATCATTTTAAAAAAAACAAAACAAACGAGCTCTAAGTCTGACCTACCAAAAAAATTGAAGCCTAAGTCTGACTTATAGTCTGTCATAAGTTTATTTTTAAGTCTGAGTCTGATATTTTCTAAGGTCTGGTTAGTATGTTAGCCTACTTAAAAGTGTATTATTTTAAACATATATAAATAAGCAATTAAAATAATGTTTAAATAAAATAACAAACTAAAAAACCAATGAAAATAAAAATTTGTTTCCATTGACTTATTTTAACTTACCTATTAGTATAAGTTTTGTGAGACTATTTGTCTATGATAACTTATGAAAATAACTTATAACATTGTTCATAAGGTGTTTTCATCTTATTTTCAAAAGTTCTCCAAGATAATTAATTTTTATTTATGTATTTTAGTTCAAACTACAAAACATAACATAATGATAATAAAAAAGTTATTCATATTTATTTAGATAGGTCGGTCTGTTAGACTTAAAAGATTTTTTTCATGGCATGAGGTCTAGCCTTTTTAATTAAATAGGATTATAAAAAAAAAAACCAAACATTTTCTATTTAAAAAAAGCTTGACCTGACCTGAGCTTATGTAGGTCTAGGTTGTAGGCCCCTGTAATTGGTCTGACCTCTTTCCATCCCTATTTTTATGGTATATATTGTTTAAAATTATGTAAAATAATCATTCAATCACGACGCCTCAAGGATAAAACAGTTCAGTTATATATTGTACGATTACTATTTGTACTGTAGATAATCGGTTTAAAAATATATTATTTGATGGTACAAAGACCAATTGAATATGGTATAAATATCACTAATATCTAGTTTAACGATGAGTCGTAATAGTTTCTCAAAAGAGGAGAAATTCAAATAATTTATTAAAGAAAATTCAATAATGGTCATTTGACAACTTAAAATAATTATTGAAATAACAAAGAGAAATTCAAATAATTATTCAAAGAGAATCCAAAAAGTAATACTCCAAAGAGAATCCAAAATATATTTTCTCAACTCAAACAAGGAGAAGTTAAAATAATTCTCTAAAGCGAATTAAAAAAAATACTCGAAAAATTCAGCGAGTTGAACATTAGTGGCACCAAGTTATGCAACTAGAATATAATGCTCTTTTAGCCAATCAAATATGGACTTCAACCACTCTCTCACCTCGTAGAAAACTTGTTGGATGCAAATGGATCTTCAAGGTCAAGGAGAACCCTAATGAAACTGCGAATAATATTAAGTCATACTTGTAGCTAAAGGGTATCATCAACAATTTGGATTTGATTTTAGTGAAACATTTTCTCCAATTGTGAAGCTTACCACAATCGGAGTGATCGTCACTCTTGTCCTGATCAACAAGTGGAATCTTCAACAAATTGATATCAATAATACTTTTATTAATAACTCTCTTCAAAAAGAGGTATATATATATATATATATATATATATATATATATATATATATATATATATATATATATATATATATATATATATATATATATATATATATATATATATATATATATATATATATCAACCCCCTAAATTTGAAAATCAAGACTTCACCTTGGTCTACAAGTTAAATAAAGCTCTTTATAGGTTTAAGCAAGCCCCAAAGGTATTGTGTGAGAAGCTAACTCAAGCACTAGTTCAGTTTGATTTCTCTCATAGTAGATATGATAATTCTTTATTCATTTACTCCCATCAAGGCCTTTCCATGTATGCTTTGATATATGTTTTGATGATGTCCTTACACATGGTTCTTTTCTACCCTAATTTATAAGTCAATTGATTATATCCATGCTACATTTGTTCTAATTTTTTTGGTAAGCTTCAATACTTTAGGCATAGAAGTCAAGCACATATCAACTGGTTGCATGCTCCTAACTCAGACTAAATATATTTGAGATCTTCTAACTAGAGACAAGATGTGCAATGAAACTTGTGTTTATACTCTTATTTTGAGTAATTGTAGACTTAACAAACAAGGTTCTTCTACACTCTTAGATCATCATTAATATAGATCTATGGTTAGGACCTCTAATATGTGACTCTCACAAGACGTGACATTTCTTTTAGTGAATAAATCCTTCCAATTAATGGCCTTTCCTCTAGAGTCTCATTGGTTTGTTGTAAAGAGGATTTTGTTAAATCTCAGTGGCACCATTACACGTGGCTTACTCTTTTATCATGCTCATTTGTTACATAAATTCTCTATAAGGGTCTATAGTAACTCATATTAGACAAGTGATTTATATGATCGTTGATCTACCTCTGATTCTTACATTTTTTGGGACCTAATCTTGTGTCGTGAAGCTCCGTGAAGCAACCTCTTGCTGCTCGATCAACCATTGAGGCATAATACTATGCATTGGCTCACACCACTTTAGAACTACTCTAGTTAGAATCTCTTCTCACATAGCTTGAAGTGTTATTCTTTCCTCCTGCTCCCCTCTGTGATAATCTTAGTGCAATACTCTTGTCACACTATCCCATCCTTTGTGCCAAGATGAAACATATTAAGCTTGACATCCATTTGTCTGTAAGAGAGTCATAACTGAGAAGATGAAGATCCAACATGTTCCAAGTAGTGTACAAGTTTTAGACACTCTTACTAATCCTCTTGGTATGGCTGCTTTCTCTGGCCTTCACACCAAACTCAAAGTTACAACTTACATCCCTCCTTGAATTGTGACAGAGTATTAGAAAAGTAGCACAAGATATGCCATTTTATGTTTAACACACTACTACGGATAACAAATTTAACAACAGCTGTAAAAGAGATATAACCATGATCGATGATCAGTGGTAAAGAATCATGTGGATTTAAGTGGGATACTTACAATCACAATCTACTAGTCATGGTAATAAGTTGGCAAGTGTGCTATATATCACCACAATTGTAATAAAAAAAACCATATCAAATGATTTAAGAAAATGAGTTTGATACCCAACAACGCCATTTTGGTTTTTTTTTTTAAATATGAATAGCACATTTACAAATAATCATGGTTGAAACACCCCACCGTGGTTATATGGTTTGATTTTTTTAATATAATTTTTTATTTTAAGAAATTTCCAAATTCTTAACCTGTATTTTTTGAATCGTAAATAGAGCATAAATAGACACACAAACCATTTGTGAACCACACCTATAGTTTGCAACTAAAATAGCTATAAAATTGTATTACTTCCAAACCAAAAATTGCATTAAGAACCAAAAATTGTATAATAGATAAAAATAAAAATGGTACAAAACAACATATAATTCACCTATCATTACATCAAATAATATCTACACCATGAGGAACATGCATTGTCTTTTGGTGCCTTGACTTTAAACACCTATAATTTCAAATAATAATGCTTGTCAGTACATAACATTAAAAATTATAACATAAAGTAAATTATGAATAAACAATAAAAAATATTTACTTGTTAATTTTTCCATATGTCTTCTTCTTGGTCATTACGAATAACATGCACATTATCTCGATCAACTTCTTCATAAGAAGTGGGCACTTGTGTTGCGTAAGAAGGCGTTGAAGGAATATCAAAACTTAAATCATAATTTTCATCACAATGAGGAATGTGTTTTCCTTGGAGAATAATTGACCATCTTTTCTTTGAAGGGTCAGACACATAAAACACTTGTTTTACTTGGGTAGCCATGATGAATGGTTCTAGAGATGGCAACGGGTCGGATCGGGTGCATGTTTCACACGACCCAAACCCGCACCTGAAATCACCACCTGAACCCAAAGGCTATTTGGGTGGAAAAATAACACCCATGCCCACACTTGTTGGGTTCGGGTTTTTCCACCCAAACCTGAACCCATAGCAAAAACACAAAAATACAACAACAACATTGAAATTTGAAAAACAAGAATTCCATCAAGGTCTCTCAAAGAAATTAAGGAATTAAATTACAAATTTCCATCAAGTTTGGTAACATTACAATTAAAATTAAGGTCTTCAACATCTTAACATTGCAATTAAAATTAAAGTCTACTGTCTACAATTAAAATTAGGCAAAATACCTTTTTTGGTCCTTTAACTTTACCTCAGGGTTCATTTTGGTCCCTTAACTTTAAAAAGTGTCATATTGGTCCTTTAACTCTTCAAAACCTTCCATATTAGTTCTTTTGTCTTATTAGAGACGAATTTAGCGACCGATTTTTGAATTTTTCCGTCACTAATAAGACAAAAAGACTAATATGGAACGTTTTGAAGAGTTAAAGTACCAATATGACACTTTTTAAAGTTAAGAGGCTAAAATGAACCATGAGGTAAAGTTAAAGGACCAAAAAGGGTATTTTGCCTTAAAATTAAAATTAAAATCTACAATGAAAATTAAAATTAAAGTCTAAGCAGATGTGGTTTTGGGTTTCGGGTGCGGGTTTCACACTACCCAAACCCACACCCGAAATATCGGGTGGGACCCGAACTTGAACCCAATCAACTCGAGTTTTCACCCATTGACTCGGGTTTGGGTGCGGGTGGGTCCTGTGGGTTTGGGTTTTCATGTCATCCTTAAATGGTTCGGTCACATAAGTTGTCTTGCCAAGGTCAACCCGTGTGAATCCTAATTAAATAGTTTGTAAACCAATATTATTGTCAATCTACTTAAATTTAAATAAAGGAACTTTGAATAAAACATAAAATATCTTCCAAATCTCCTCAATGACCTGAAAATATACTTTATATGTCAATGTAAGATTCATGTCTTTCGAACTAGAGAAATACATGGATTCAACCTCAACTATAACCCCATTATTTTTTGTTATACTGCATTCTTTTTTGTATAAAAGGAAATATTACTAATGTCGTATGTAGTCCAAATTACTACATTAAATTTTGGAAGTATGAAAATCATATAATTGTCTCATATGCACTATCATCATTATTAATCCTTTCATTAAACCTACTTATGAAATTCTTATTATGTTATTTCAACAACCACTTGTCACTCATTCGGGAATGTTTTTCCTTTATAACTCTTTTGTGAGTAGATAAGTAAGGGTCAACTTTGTCAACATTATTCTATATATAAAAATGTTCTTGAAGAATGATATCATGATGCATTGAAATAATATTTAAACCTCGAGTATCTCTATCTCCATATCTTTCAACACGACGAGACTTAAAATTCCTATATACTCTGCTTCTGACAAATAGTTTGAACACAACTCAATAGTTTATTTTGTGATGTACCTTTCAATGATTGAAGCTTACAATCAACGATGAATCTTAGTATATCCTTTAAATATCATAGTGTATCACTATATTGGATACACCTACCTTAAATAAACTGGACCACCAAATATGTTTTCTCTGACTAGATGAACAATTAAGTGAACCATAATGTCAAAAAATGATGGAGAAAAATACATCTCTGATTGACACAAGATTATTTCATCCTCATTTTCTAACTCATTTAATTTTTTGAAATAAAAGACTTTATTACATATAACATTTAAGAATAAGCACAATCTGTTTGAATTTACTCTTGAATTTTTTGTAGGATACCACAAATAGTCAATGGTAGAAGATGTTGCATCAAGATATGATAATCATGCGATTTTAATCCAATAAATTTGAGATCTTTCATTGATACAAGTTTTCTAATGTTTGATGAGTAACCTTGGGAAACTTTAATACCATGCAAACACTCGCATAAACTTTTATTTTCCTTTTTAGATATAGATAATTACATGTCGGAGGCAAATACGTTATGTTTTCCTCTTTCTTCTCGAGCCAATTGTTATCGTATAGCCATCCCCACCATATCTAAACAAGAATTTTTAATATCTTTAGTTTTCCCTGGAATAGTTAGAAGTGTTTCAATCAAACTATCACACACATTTTTCTGCACATACATCACATCAAGACAATGTCTTACATCGAGGCTAGACCAATATGGAAGATCAAAGAACATCGATCTCTTTTTCCAAATATTTTATAAACAAACCTTTTTTAACCTTTATAAATACAACCTTAAGGTCTTCTTGTTGTTGATAAACTTCATCGCCCGTTAAAGGTTTATGAGCGATTTCAAACTCATGTTTTCCGTTAAAAGTCTTCCGTAATCTACAATAAGGATGATTGAGTTTTAGAAATTTTTTATGCCCAAGGTAAACAATATTTTTTTCCAAACTGAAATTGGTGAAACAAGTATTATATTCACATATATGAAACATTTTATGTCCCTTGACATTGTATCCAACCAAATTACCATATGCAGGAAATACATTAATTGTGCAAAATAACATGACACACAACTTAAACTTTTTCACCTGAATACGCATCATCAACGTCAATGCCTTCTTACCACGAAAGTCTTAAATCTTCAATTAATAGACTTAGATAAACATATATATCATTTCCAGGTTATTTTGGTCCAGAAATCATCATAAATAACAAGATATACTTGCGCTTCATGCACAACCAATTAGATAGGTTGTAAATAGTGAGAAGAACACGCCACAAAGTATGGTTAGTAGTTAAATTATCAAAGGGATTCATTCCATCATTGGTAAGCCAAGCTTAAGGTTTCATGGTTCAAGGCCAAAATCCGAAAACTACAAATCAATTTTCTTCCATTACAAAGAATCGGCTACATGGAGAATGTTTCAATCACATTTTCTTTCATCTGCATGCCATCTAATATTCTTTACGTCATCCACATTATCAAAAAGTCTCTTCAACCTTGGAATTATTGGCAAGTACCATAACACTTTAGCAGGAAGACGCTTCTTCCTAACATCGTCATAATCATCACCATTATTGTTCTTCACCTTGTAGCGCGACTCACCATATTTTGGATATTTATTCAAATTTTCATACTCTTTCATGTAAAATATGCAATATTACGACATGCATGTATTTTGATATACTCCAACCCCACTAGACATAATATCTTCTTAGCCTTATAACAACGATCTGACAAATTGTTATCTTTTGGTAGCATTTAGTTCGGCAAATTAAGCAATTTCATAAAACTTTTATCAGTCCACCCACTTTTTGCCTTCAAATTAAACAATTTTACCACCGTGAACAATCGTGTAAAACTTATTCACCCCTTGTATAAGAGCACATCCTCATCACTATATAAAGTATCATAAATATGAGCTTTCCTAAAAGAAGATTCTCAAATATCACATATCATATTTTCTAACTGATCACTCGTATCTTCATCAACTTCATATCTTTATGGCGTCACATTTGATTTTTACCCATTTCACCATGCCACGTCCATAATGTATAATTTTGAAAAATTCTATCACAACATAGGTGATGGAATGTTTCTTCCTTTGATATTTTTATATATTCTCGCATATAACACAAGGACGGTAAAAAAAGTCCATTATTGTTGGGAAGATTGTGTTCTGCATATTCAAGGAATTTAATAACTCATTTCTTATACACTGGACCTAAGCTATCAGCTTTCATTCAACTACAGTGCATAATAAATTCTAAATTTTATATCAAAAGCTCGTAGAATTATTTAACAATATAACAACACAATAAGTTATTAGGGGTGGAAATAGACTAGGTCAGGCTAGGCTTTATAAGGTCTGTGTCTGACCTACGATAAACTTAAAAGACTTGAAAGCCTATTTACAAACATTTTTCTTATTAAGGTTCTAAAGTATTTCATATTACTTAAGAAGCTTTATAGGATAACCTATATATGCATATATAGGTCGAACTATTTAGTCTTTGTTCGAATATATATGCATATATAGGTGTCATACCCCAAATTTTGACCTGGGTTCAAGACATCTTAGTATTCTAGAAAAGTCAAATAGGGACTCTTTTTTACTTTTTAACTTGTTTTTCAAATTTATATTTTATTTTAAATAATATTGTCTATAAGTAACTAAGGGGTGGAAATATAAAATAAGTTTATATTTTTATTTTTATTTAAATTTAAATATATGATGATATATCTAAAGTATTTTTATATTATTTATAAGGGGTTTTGGGTTAATATATTTTATTTTAAAGGGACTATTAAAAAAATGAATGTATATCTAATTTTATTATTATTATTATTATTATTATTATTATTATTATTATTATTATTCGTTTTTTAGATTTTTTACATATAAAAATCATATTAAAAAAAGAATAGATATTAGTAGTATTAAAAAAAAGGAGTGTGGGTTTTAAAATAATAAAAAAAAATCAACTTTTATTACTTTTAAATCTTATAGGTTTTTTTGGATTTTAATATAAAAATTACTATTGATTTTATTATTAAGAAGGATAATAAAGGAATTACGAGAGGGAGAGGTCATGAAAAAATAAGGTTTTTTTTGGGTTTTAAAATATTTAAAAAAATTATATTTTTTATTATTTAAATATTAATTTCGTATTTCATTTAATGTAAATTTTAAAATATTAATTTTTTCATTAAAATCATTATTTTATGAATAAAATCTCAAAAAATATTCTAAAATAAAAAGATTTGAAAATATTTTGTTCACAATTTATTTGAGGATATTAAATCAATATCATTTAACATTTCAATTAATTTTTTTGATATACAAAAAATATATAAAGATTCGTTGTTCTATTTTAGATCATTTTTTTTAGGATTATATTATCCTTTTTTGAAATAATCATTATGGATAGTTGAATAATTATTGGATTCTAATTTTTTGGGCTTTTTTCTCTTTTATTTATTTCAAATTTTTATATTTATGTTCAAATCTTAAGAAATCACAAAAATTGTATTTTTATTATATTTTATTATTATTTTTCGTATTTATTTTTTAGGTATTTTTAAATAATATCATTTTTTTATTTAAATCATAATTTTATGTATAAAATAGCCAAAATCATAAATATAATAAAATTATGAATAAGGAAACCTTTTTATTTAGATTTTTCTATTTTTGCAAAGAAAAAATTAAAATCAATCAATTTTATTAATTGTCTTAATTATAATTGATGTTTTTCCCTTTTTTATTAACTTGATTTTTTTTAGTATAAATATGTCTCATATTTGTATTTTTCACTGACCCACAATTCACATATTCATATCCTGATTTTTTTTTTGCTGTTCACACTGAAGAACAACAAACAAACCCTAACCTCCATCATCAATTGATCAAGAGGAATCGAGGAAAAAGAAGGAGATCGTGAGGAACATAAAGAAATTAAAGAGATCACGGGGAACGTACATAAATTAAGGAGATCGCGAGGAACACAAAGAAAAGAAGGGAGGAAGCAACTTAAATGGGTCATGGCATGTCAGGTTTAAATTCAAAGTATTTTGGTTGTGGTGTATTTTTTTAAGGAAATTGGAATATGTTTTTAGGGTTTTGAAGTTATAAGTATATTTTTGGATTGGAAATTCTATTTTTGAATTTGAATGTATTTTGGGATTGATATATTATTTTTGAATTTAAATATATTTAGGGATTAAAAATTTTATGTTGAATTTAAAATTTTAAGGATTAAACTTTTATTGTTAAATATTGTTGGGGATTAGATTTTATATTTTGAGATTTAATTTATTATAAATTTTGGGATTAAATTTAAAATTATTTTTGGGATTTAATAAACTTTATGGGATTGATTTAAATGATTATTTTGGAATTTAAAATTATGGAATAGGATTACTTTTGGATTAGTGTTTTGAATTTAAAATGGGATTTCGATTGTTGTAGATTTTTTTAATTAAAATTTAGTTGTAAATTTTATTCTAGGGATCTTATGGGTTTAGGGATTGAGATTAATTTAAGGGGTCGATTAAATATTTGGGATTCCACTTTAAGGGGTTTTGTTGACTTAGGGATTGATTGAAGGAATATTTAAGGGGTTTCATAAGGAATATTAAAGGGATTTCATAAGGGGTATTAATGTGTTTTTAAAAGGATTTAAGGGATTTTACAATGGAGATTTAAGGAATTTTACTCGGGATTTAAGAAATTAATTTAAAAAATAATAAACTTAAGGTTTTTTTTATAATTAAGCTAAATATAACTAGAAATGTATTTTTTTTTAAATAAATACAAAAAATAAATAGGATATTTTCATAATAAAAATGGAATAAGGGATATAATATTATTTTTTTATATATAAATTAGTTGGAATATCTTTACAAATAAAATAAGGAATAAGGGATATGGGGTTTTATAATATATGATAATCATATTAATTTTATAAATTAATTGAGATTTTATAAGTAAAATAAAGAAATTAATTTATGTTGGGGATTGAATTTATTTTTTTAAGGGATATTATAAGGGTTATTAGGGAATTTAATTAGGGATAAAATTTGGAGTTAGAACTCTTGAAATTCAAGAGTATAAACAAATGATTGGGACTTAAGGGGTATAATTTAATTACAATACGAACTACGAAGCTCTGATCCTTCAAATTGAGGATACGTAGACATAAGGTTGTAAAATCCTAGCGAGTTTATTAATAAATACATTTGAGATTTAATTTTAAATAAAATAAATAAATAATTATTAAAAACAAACAAAACATACCCTAGAAATTTAGAAAAGATCCTATTGGATACAATAGGAGTGAGGGGTGCCTAACACCTTCCTCCCACTTAACCGACTTTCGAACTTAGTATCTCTACCTTGGGATTTAGGTTTATCACTATTTTTTCCTTTAAAAGGGTGATGGCGACTCTAAATTTTTAGTTGGCCGCGACAATAGGTCAACATATATATCTTTTTTTCATATATATATATATATATATATATATATATATATATATATATATATATATATATATATATATATATATATATATATATATATATATATATATATATATATATATATATATATATATATATATATATATATATATATATATGAAAATATAGGTCGGTCTATAACGTTTCATGGACTTTTTTAATAGCCTAAGCTTGACCTATTTAATTAAATATGCTTTTAAAAAAGCCTAAGTCTGACATTTTTATTAAAAAAGTCAGGTCTGGTAAAACTGACAAAATGGGCTACCCGATCCTAAATGGGTCGGCCTTGATGAGCTCGGGCTTTTTAGGATTGGGCCAAAAAAGTCCATTTCTAATATGGACTCGAAAATTATTATCTGAGTTCGGTCCTAGATGGGCTTCGGGCTACCCAGCCCTAAATGGGCTATTTTTAATAAAAAAAAATAAAATAAAAATGTCATAATATTTATTAAAAATTAAATTATTTTAAACATAATAGTTTTTTTAGTATTATATTATCTTTTATAAATACTATAATATATTTTTAAATACAATATATGTATAAATTGTATAAAATAATACTCAAATATTTAACATAAGATAAACTAATAAAATATGAGGAAAAAAGTGTTGATTATACTAATGTATAATATTTAAAAGAGAAATATTGGTAGAATAGAGAATAGTGATAAAATTTAGTGAGATGAGAATAATCAATGTGTTATTTTGGAGTAAGACAATATAAATATTAATCTAATTTTTCAAAATATATACTGATATGGGCCTAATGGGCTACCCACGACCTATATGGGCTAGCCCTAATGGGTAACGGGTTTTTCAAGGTTGGGCTAGAAAAACCCTGAAAAATATGGGCTCCGATTTTAAGGCCCAAGCCCTATGATTTTCGGGCCTGGCGGAGCGGCTTATTTGGGTTAACCCATTTTGACAGCTCTACTCTCCATCGCGTGGAGAATGATGTGGTTATCCCTCCTAATGATGAATGAAGCTTTTTGGTCTGCGTGTCGTTTTATCTTGGCCTGCGTGCCTCTTTTTGATGTACTTTTGTTGTATGGGACTTAGTCCATTTTTTATGTAAATTATGACAATGTTCGGCCTTATGGTCGGCATTTTTTGGATAATATATAATTATTTTCCTTTTTACCTTGTTTATGCATTGTTATTTAAATCATATGTATGCTATAATTGTTTTAAGTTATAGAACTGAGGATCTGCTCGACGTGTTAATGTTGAACTCGATAGTGTATGAAACTTGTTGAGGGGCGAGATTTGTTCTCGCTGAAGGGGGTCGAGGACGCGGTTATGTCCCTTTTTCCCTATGGCTTAGACCTTTCCCATCGCGAGTTGGAGGTTTGCCATGCTGGTATGACAACGGTGGAGCTCATTTGAGGTGTCCCCATTGGGCGAATCATTTGTCCGACAACCAGACAAGTGTTCGCTTTCGTTTATGTCAATGGTTGTATCTATACCATGATACATCCATGTGGTCGGGCACTTCTCCCCTTGTTAACGGGATTGATTTGCCGGCATCTAGTCTGCGCTCTGGCTAGATTTAGATGTAATATTATTTTAGCTTTTTAGTGTTCCATAGTCGAGCAAATGGTTTTCCATTTAGTTCTTCGAGGTAGTAGGCTCTTGTGCCAATTTTCAACTTGACGTGATATATGCCCTCTCAGTTCGCTGCGAGTTTGCCATTGTGCGAATCTTTCTGATTTCTGCGCAGGACAAGGCTGCCTACTTGGAACTCTCATTTGACGATCCTGGTGTCATAGCGCAATGCGATCTTTTGCTTTAGAGATTATTTGTATAGAGTCGCCCCTGAGCGGATTTCCTCGACCAAGTTGAGCTCTTCTCATAGCACCTTGTCATTGAGTTCTTCTTCTAGGGGGGACTCTATCTGTCGAGAGGGTTCTCTGATTTCCACAAGGATGACTGCTTCCGTACCATATGTCATCCGAAATGGAGTCTCCCCAGTGGTTGAATGTGGAGTGGTCCAGTATGCCCAGAGTACACTGTGGAGTTTTTCGACCCACCTTTTCTTTGCCTCGCCCAGTCTTCGTCTTAAACCTCGTAAAATGACTTTGTTGGCAGCTTCGGCCTTCCTGTTGGTCTAGGGGTGCTCGACTAACGTGAAATGTTGCTTGGTTCCTGTCTTGGTGACGAAGCCTTGGAAATTCTTGTTCGTGAACTGGGTACCATTGTTCGTGATGAGGGTTTGGGGTACGCCAAATTTGGCTAGGATGTTTCTCTTATAAAACCGTAAAATGTTGAATGCAGTGATCCTGGCCAGGGCCTCGACTTCTATCCACTTGGTGAAGTAGTCCACGACCATGATCAGATATTTATTTTAGAAAGAACCCATCGTGAAGGGTCCGAGGATGTCTATTCCCCATTATGCAAACAGCCATGGTGACGACATTGTTTTGAGCGTGTCAGGGGGTGTGTGGTGCATATCCCCATGACATTGGCATTTGTCGCACCTCTTCACGTGCTCTTTGGCGTCGTTCTGCATGGTTGGCCAGTAGTAACTTACCCTTAAGGCCTTTCGGACCAAGGAGATGTCGCCTAAGTGTTGTGCGTTTATTCCTTCGTGCATTTTGTGCAAGACGTCTGATACGTTTTCTTCCTCGATGCATTTTAGGAATGGAATGGAAAATCCTCGACGATATAGCTTTCTATATACCAAGATGTAGGAGGATGCGCAACATCTGGTGGCACTAGCTTTTTTGCTATCTTCGGGCAACTCGCCAGTTGTCAATTAGTGGTATACTGGAGTCATCCAGCAATTACTGTCGCTTATGACATTGACGTTAATAATATCGCAGGGTTTTTCAATTCTAGGGCGGGGAAGTGTTTCCTAGATAACAAACTTGTTACCTCCTTTCTTCTGTGTACTTGCCAATTCTGACAGGACATCTGCCCGTGAATTACGTTTCCGGGGAATGTGTTGGACGTCCGAAGACTTTAATTGTGTCAGCATTTGCTATACTAATGCTAGGTGCTCAATCAAATGGTCGTTCTTTTCCTGATATTCTCCTTTGACTTGTGATGCGACTAGTTGGGAGTTGGTGTAGATTTTAATTTCCTGCGCACCCATGTCTTTGGCCAAGCGAATTCCTGCTAGGAAAGCTTCATACTCGGCCTGGTTGTTAGATGTTGAGAAGGAAAGGACTAGAGATACTTCAACCATGAGGCCTTCTTCGTTTTCGAGGATGATCCCCAATCCACTTTCTGACAGACTAGACTAGGCGCTTTCAGGTGTAGCTTCTGTTGGGGTCATCTCGTCCATAAAGTCGGCCAGGACCTGAGCCCTTAGAGCTTTCTTGCTTTTGTAGTGTATGTCAAATTCATACAGCCATATCTGGTCGGGCCAATAGTTTCTTGATAGGTTAGTCGGTTCGTACGACCACGATGTATGCCAGGAAATAATGTTGTAGTCTCCTGGATGCATTTACGAGTGCAATGGTGACTTTCTCTATTTGCTGGTACCTGAACTCTAGCCCTTGCAAGGCTTTACTCGTGAAATATACGGGTTTCTTCCCCTCTGGGTCTTCCCTTATGAGAGATATGGTGATGGCTTCGGCGTTAACAGAAAGATATAAGTAGAGGATCTCCCTGGCTGTTGGCCTGGACAAAACCGGGGGCTCCGATAGTGTTCGTTTGAGGTATTTCAAGGCCAACTTGCATTCCTCTGTTCATTCAAATGTTGCTTCTGTGTGAAGTAGTTTGAAGAAGGGTGAGGCGTGTTGAGCATATTTTACCACAAAACGAGATAACGAGATGAACATGCCGTTTAGGTACTGGATCGAATTCTTCGAGTTAGACGTAAGAAATTCTGAGAAAGCACAACATTTGTTAGGGTTAGCCTTGATTCCTCTTTCTATAAGATAGAAACTGAGGAACTTTATCGTCCTTGCACCAAAGGTGCATTTGTCAGGGTTAAAGCGCATCCTGCACTTCCTTTCCTGGTCGAAAACTTCCTAGAGATGATAAGTGTGGTCGAACTCTTGGGTAGACTTAACGATCATGTAGTCCATGTAAACTTCGAGCATGTCCCCAATCTGTGATTGGAAGACCTTGTTCATCATGCGTTGATATGTGGCTCATGTGTTCTTCAAGCCGTCGAGGTCATGAACACGGTATGCCTTTTATCTTTATCGGCCATGGGTATTTGATTGTACCCATAGTAAGCATGCATGAAGGATAATAGTTTAAAACCTGCATAATTGTCTACCAATTTGTCTATGTTAGATTAAGGGTAAGAATCTTCCAGGAAAGCCTGATTGAGACTAGTGTAGTCAATACAAAGGCATTATTTCCCATTAGATTTCTTTACGAGTACAGTGTTCGAGAGCTAGGTTATATACCTTGCCTTAGTTACAAAATTGGCCTCTAAGAGGTCTTTAACTAGTTTTTCAGCAGCTAAAGTTTTTTCTTCACACTGCTTACGTCAATGTTGAGTAATTATGCATGCTGATAGGTTGATGGCAAGTTCATGGCATGCAATTTCAGGGGAAATGTTGGGCATATCAACGGAGCTCCAGGCAAAGAGGTATGCATTGCTGCACACAAGTATTGCTTCAACTGCTCCTTCACATCGTCGGGAAGCCCTGTGCTGATTCAAAATACTTTGTCAAGGTTATCTCTGAAGGTTATGACTTCGAACTCCCCTGCAGGCAAGGGGCGCAGAATGGATGCTTTGTCTACAGCAATGTCATCCTCGGAATCTGCTGGGATGCGTAAGTCGAGGTCGACTATTGATATGAAGAGTTGGATTTTTCTCAGGGTGAACCTCTTTAGTTGTGTTGTCCTCCTCCCTTGTGCGTTTGTTAGTCTTTGGTGCAGTCTCTATCGTGGTATGGCCTTTGGTCGCTGCTTCAAAACATCTTCGTGCTGCTTCAATGTCTCTGTAAAGAGTAGCTACGTGTCCTTTCTCCCTATAATATTTCATTTTGAGATGAACTGTAGATGGGATGGCGATGAGTTTGGCTAATGTTGGCCTCCCCAAGATGCATTGGTAAAAGGATAGACAACTGATAACCAGTAAATGTGTCTTGATTGTCTTGGAAGCGTTTCCTTCTCCGAAAGGGACCATCAATTTGACGTAGCCCCAGGTTTTGGCGTTAGCCTCGTTGAACCCTTACAGATCAGATCCAACATATGGGGATAAGTTCTTATGATCGAGCTATAATGTTCGAAAGAGAGATGTGTACATGATGTCAACCGAGCTTCCATGGTCGACGAGTATCCTACAAACATCTGTCTTTGCCATCTTGCATGGATCAACAAAGGGATGTGAGAGTACGGAGTACCACCGAGGAGTTATTTCATGTAAAAAGTAATTGGTTGGGAGTTCCCCCTAACTTTCTCGAGAGATGAAAGTTGGTTTGGTGAAGAATCGACCAAATGCTCAAGCATTATTCTAATAGACCCGACGGTCATCTCGTTGTAGCCCCCATCTGAGATGAGCATGGCCGATGGGAATGCCTCCCAGGGGTTATGTGCTGCAAAGTATCTTGTGCTTTTGAGATGTCGAGGAATGAAGAAATCCTTGGGTCTGGTGACTGACAAGGCGACCGACATAGGAGCGACTTCTTCGGAGACTTAGTCGACCCTCTTTTCTTCCTCCTGTCAATGAGCTCATTCTTTGACATACTTCTTGAGGTGCCCCTCCTTGATGAGAATCTCAATAGCATCTTTGAGGTGGATGCAGTCCTTGGTGGCGTGTTTGTAACTGCGATGAAACCGACAATATTTTCTTTATTGGTATTGGCCTTATAAGCTGTAGGTTTGGGGAAGCGAATGCCCCCTTCTTGAATTTGATATTAATACATTCAGTCAGAATTTTCTCGCGAGGAGCAGTGAGGAGGGTATATTTTGAGAAACGACCTGTTGGGATCAGACTTAGGATGATCCCTTCGAGGGTGGCCTCAGACTTGGGATGACGTTTGGATGCAGTGAAATGCCTAGTGAACTGGTTCTTCAAGACTCTCCATGAGGTGATAGATCCTGCTGGAGGTGTTTGTACCACGACATGGCACCTTTGCATAACGTTATAGGGAAAAGCCTACATTTGATGGCTCTTTCCTCGTTGTGATAGTGGAACATGGTGTAATACGGTGGGAGAACTAACTTTGTCATTTTTGTTTTCACAAAAACAACGTTGCAGATAGCAAGAGTCGCCACCGACTTTTCTTTTATCCAATTAGAAAAGGTGGAAAAGAATAGGAAAGACCATGGTTTAGATTTTGAGTTTGGGGGTAGGTTATACAAATGGAAGGTGTTAGCACCCTTTGTATCCATGGTTATCCATAGGCTTTTAACTGCTTAGCTCACTTTGTTTTTGTTTGAAAAATAGTGGTGGTATATTTAGAAAATACCCAACTTTGTAATGATTCTCTTATGAATGTATACAAAGTGGTTTTTTGAAAGATGTTTTGAAAGTGTGAGGTGTAAAGAGTGTTTGTTTTGAAATTATGAGCAAGCAGTTAAGGGATCCTACCTACACAAGGTCATTCATGTTATTCTCCTTTTTTCTTAGAGATAGGATTGTCCTTACTATTAGTTAATAAGTAGTCTTATCTTTGGATGTAAGGGATGAGCGTAAGGTCATTGTATGGTCATAGAATTCAACCTTGTAAGGGTTTCTTAGAAACTCAAAGGGACTATCATCTTTTTTTCGTGGGGTTATCGAGGGACGAGATCATCTTTTCGTAGGCAACTCGAAGGGTCATCAAGAGACTATGATCTTTTTTCGTAGGCAACTATGATGATTTATTCGTAAGGGTCTTTTGCTAAGATACCCCTACGTTCGATGGACATGACCATTATTCGCAAGGCAACAAAAGAGGCTACCCTAAAGGTGTAGATGTGAAGAGTGTGTTGTATTCAGCTATTTTCTTAGTTGTTACGGTTATTATAGCATTTTTTTAAGTCTTGTCATACACGCCTAATTACTACACAATTAAATATATATATATATATATATACAAGCATAAGAATATAAGGTGCGAGGAAAATAAATCTACGCTATTACAGACTTTGGGACAGTTACATTATTTAATCGTGCGAGAAACAAAAACTACACTATTACATTTAAAAGTGCAACCAATACATTTTCTCTAAGAAATTTAAATAAATAAAAGATAAACAAAATTGATAGAAAATTAATTAAAAACCTAAAAATTTCTTAGTTAATTGTTTTTGTTATTTTTTTATTTATTACAAAAAATTAATTAATTAATTTTAGTTAATAAAAAACCAAATGTCAAAGTTATTTAAAAAAGAAATTAAGTCTAATTAAATTAAGTTTATGTCCTAAAACTAAATTTACTATTTTTTTTAATTATGTTTAAAAAAAGAAAATAATTAGCGAATTAAAAGGAAATTCAAATTTATCTTTTTGTGATTTTTTTTAATTGAAAAGGAAAAAAACATAGCTATAATTTAATTACAAATTAGTTACTTAAGAAATCTAAGCCTGAATTAAATTATTTTATTATTTTTATTTTATTATGTACAAAAAATTTATGAAATAGAAATCTAAAATATTAATTTGATAAAGAAAATTTAAATCCGTTTTTTATTTTCTAAGGTATTTTTAATTTTTGTTTGGTTTTATGATTTTATTAGATTAAAACTAATTAAATAAGTTGATTAAAAACAAACAAACAAAGTAAATATTGGTTAAAGTGAAAAAAAAGCTAAAAACGAAAATGCAAAAGGCTGAGATCGAACCCGGGGTCTTTGGTTTCATGCGATACGTTGAACATGTTCTATTAGATATCAGGAAGACAATGAGATTAGTTGTTTAAATCAAAACACAATTAAAATACGAAGTTCACAAACATGATGCAACCGAAGTTCAATGGTATGCGTGTTTCATGCATGGTTGATCATCGTTATTGATCTAAACTTACTCTTTGATATCTCAGAGGTTAAATGGAAGAGTTGGTTAGCTATGGATGCTACTCTCTGTCCTTGAGGTTGGTGAAGGTCATGAGTTTATATAGGAGAGCATTTTAGGTCATAAAACTTCATGGGTTTGGGTCAAATTGATTCACTTTTGAATGGTGTTAAAAACTTTCTATTTTGGTGCGTATTTGGCCATCATATCTTTCTCCTCTTGTTTTGCACGGATTTGGATCAAATATTATGTCAATAAACTTCATAATCTGATCCCAAAATAAACAAAAGATCAAATATTTGATTTTTCAATATTTATTTTAATTAAAATTGAATTTAAATGAATTAAATCCAATAAAATATAATATTCACAAAGAAAATCAAAATATATGACTTATAGGGCGTGAATCATCTTAAGATTAAGTTTGGATTGTGAAAAGATAGGCCTATTTGGCAAAAACTCAAGTTTGGTCATTGTTTGCCTTATACACCTCCTCAAATTTGCTCAACTTTAACAATGCACAACTTCCTCAATTTTTATCATATGAATATTCTCTTGGACTTTTTAGAAAGCTTAAAGTTTCCTTTAATTACTCTTTTTCATCCCATGTCCATTTTATCTTCCATGATCAAGTTATGAGCTTTTGAAAAAGTTGACTTTTTGTTGATTTTTTAGAGGATATGTAATGTCTTGGCTCATATCTCTCAAATGAAGCATTTCTGGCCTTGGCTTGTGAGCCATAAAGTTGTAGGGAATTGAATTTCCTTCAAAATGAGCTTTGGATGAGAAATTTATGATGCAGTATGTGAAAGTTAGAGCTGGTCAAAGTACAATTGACTTTCTCCTTAAGAAACCCTAATTTAGCAACTTTTGCCTTGTGGTGAATTTGAGATTTTCTTGATGAATCATGATCAACCCTTGATCAAATGATGAATCATGATCAACCCTTGATCAAATGATGAATATTACTTCATAATCTTGATGTTGACCAAAAATATTGAAGTTTGACTATATGTTGACCATAATTGACTTTTTACCCAAGTTAATTGATTATTGATCATTTGAGCATTTGATTGATCAAACTTGTAGGGCAAGTCTTAAAACTTGACATGAGGATCCTCTGAAGTATATGTGATATCATGAAGTCCACTTGAGGCTTTGGAAGTCCAATTTACCTTGGGAAACACAAAACCCTAATTTGAAATCTATTGCTTAGGAGGAGGCTTTGTCTGATGAAACCTTGAATTCCTTTGAGCAATTGAGAATCTTATGAACATTAGGAGACCTCTTGAGACATATGGTCTTGAAGATATGAGGGATATGGAGACCAGCTGCGGAGAGGACTCCTGTTACGCTTCTCGGTATGAGTATTTTCATCGTAATGGGACTTCTTGTTATGATCTCTATCATCTGGTGAACGTTTTATTCTTCGGGGAGGAGATCGAGTGTGTTTTATGGCCTTTTTTGGATATGATCCTTTGGTCCTATCTTGATATCTTGGGGTAGAAAGGTGTCTGGTATCCTTCCTCTTGCGATTCTTTGGAGGGGATCGTGAGCGACGTGGAGGCGTGTGAGAATCTCTGTGGAGACATCTCCTGGATGGAGAAAGGGAGCGTCAATCACCTTTGAGAATTTGTATACGTTCACTTTGTTGGAAGAGAGCGAGATTTGCCTTATTAAGGGCGGTGATGAGAGCATGGGTTCTAGCATTTGCTTCAAACGGGACGGGTATTGGCTTGAATACGTGATCCCCGTGAATGATGGATGGTTATTTTAGATTGTTGGAAGCTGGGGAGGGAGGATACCCCTTGTGGTGTTCAGCATTGAGTTGGGTCGTCCCATGGTTGTTGATGTTTTCTTCGTCCCTGAGGACGATGGTCATAGGATCTTTCATAGTCTCATTGATCTGGGAAGCCATGAAGACAAAAAAGAAGAGATGAGCTTTGATCTTGCGCTAAAAAAAGGATCTTGTTCATGAAAGATGTGAGAACTCCTAGTTTCCCACAGACGACACCACTGTATAGAAATAATCTGGACAGATCCTCATGGTCTTCAGCTGGGACTGTGATGGTGCTCTTAGGAGAGGGGTTGGGTACCTGCAAGGTACTCCGACGCTCAAGTAAGTTTCAGTTTGAGACAAACTAAAGCGTAAGAAAGAATTGAGTGATTAGAATTAAATACATGACCCTCCAAAGGTGGAGGGTATTTATAAGGGCATATGTTCGTGGATTGTGGGCGCGTAACCTTTGACTGAGCATGCCTGCTTCCTGTAATTCCGAAGGACAATTGGCCGCGTGAAAGGTGTTAGAGCATGTGTAGGGGAAGTCCCCAACAACTACATGCCAACAACTTTATTTTCCAACGGTCATATCTTCGCTAGTCTCTTATTGGGCTTATGCCCAGACGTATATTGGATGGGTCTCAATTGGGTGTAGGGCACTTGCTGACCAGTCCATAACACATATCCAATTAAATATTTTATTTAATACAAATCTAAACAATTTAAATCTCATTATTTAAACCAAATCCAAATATTTATCTTAACTGATTTGGATTAACAAACTTTTGCCAAAAGTAATCTTTTGATCGTACTAGAATCTATGTAGAATTTCTATCCAAATGCTAAAGTGATTACATGATGCTCTCTATGCAATACACACGCCCTAATTTCACACAATATGTTTAGGACTTCTTGCTCAACAAGTTGTCTGAACCAGGAATTTGTAATAACCTTTAGAAGCAAACATAATCACGTTCATATTTTCTCACTAAACTTATTTTACAAACTGAGGCCATATGATGCACTCATGCTGGAACATCTTGTCCCACATGATCCCCTCTACCAAAATACATCTTGTACTACCCATGTTGTTTTACCTAATGCAGACAATCAAAGGAACAACAAAAACTAAAACCTCATTGTCAAGTCTTTGTGAGGCAACAGAGCAGTAATAAACTTTCTCCTAAGTTGTATGGTCCCTTCAAGACTGTTGTCAACGTGGGAGTTGATGCTTATAAGTTACTTTTTACTTCTTCTACAGCCATCCATGTTGTCTTTCATGTCTCACAACAAAAGTTATGCAAACAACTTTATGTTGTGACCTTTCAAGCTCTCTTTTATATCTTTGATCAACCACCACTTCAGGGAGTTCAAGAAGCTAACATTGACAGGAAAATGGTTAAACAAGGTCGCGTAGTTGCTACAAAGGTGTTGGTTAAGTGGAAGAGTATACTGTCAAATTTAGCCACTTGAGAGTTTTACCATGATTTATTGAAACAATATCCAAAATTTCACCCTTGAGGTCAAGGGTGCTCTGACAGGGTGGGTATTATCACAGGGATGACAGTGAAAATTAATAAAATTTACTTTTTATGTTTATTCCAATTAGAAACTATAGGACAATTGCATGTAACTGAGGTGTCCCTAAGTTTGCGACATTTCGTTAAGCTTTAGAAATGCAATTGTACTTAAATGTTATTCTATCAAATGAAATTGATATACGTTCATTCAAGAAATTCTTATCCTTATTACTCTTATTCAGTACCTTGAATCCTTGTACCGAATTCTATTCCAATTCCATTAGAATTCCTACTTGAATCCTACGATCATTCTCGAATCTTCTCCCTAAATATCCAAATACAGATATAGATTTCAACATAATTGTAAAGGATGGAACTTTATATTGCAATTTGTCATGTTTTAGTGAATTTTGTTAAGCTTAATTCGAAAGGTTTATAACTTTATAAAAAAAACTGATGATTTGTTGTATCTTGAAGTCTTTCAGTGTAATCTATAAATTGGACAAGAATATAAATCCGTTTGATTTAGTTTTTTTTTTAAATGATTTTTATAGTATTAATATTTTTGTCAAAAAAATTACAAGGAAATTTTTAATAAAAACTTCAAATGTAAATTTGGTTTAATTAATTATTCTTAAAATATTATTTTACGTAGTTTATCTTTCTATTGATTTTTTTAATATCAAAATTTTAAAACATCACATAATTTTGAAGCTATTTCAAATAATTTTTTATAAAAATAATTTTTTAAATACAAGTTTTTAAAAAAATTATGATTTTGACTATGTTTTGATCTTCTATAATGTATGTTTATGTTATAAGATGTCAAAATTAATTTTTAAGTTTATAAAAAAAAACAAATTTAGAAAAACTTTTAGTATTTTAAAAAACATCTACATAAAATCATTTTTGAAAATACAAAAAAAAAAATCTATTTTGTTCTACAATCTTATTATCAAATATTAATAAAAAAATATATAAGTTAAGATGAGCTCAAAAATAATTTGAAGACTCATTTTCAAATTATTTACTTATTTATATTTCCTTTTTAATAAAAATTCATTCATTCAATATAAATAACTGGACGTTTTCAACCACTTTTAAATTGTTATTATTCAAGGAATTTGAATTCAACTTTAATAAAAAATTTAAAATGAATCTTTACTTAATTATTTTGCAACATTTCATAAAAGGAATTTATGGTTGGTCGACACGGATAACTAATTAATTTGTTTTTTAATATGATAATGTATCAAAAAAAGTTATGCTCAATTTTTATTTCTTATAGTTTGCATAATAATTATTTTTGAGCTCATCTTAACTTATATAATTTTTTATTAATATTTGATAATCAGATTGTAGAACAAAATTTAAGCGGTCTATGATTGGTTAGAGTAATTAATTATTATTTGGAATATAATGTATCATAACCATTTATTATATTATTTTTGTTACTATGATTCTTATAATTATATATCTTTAATATTTAATAATATTTTGAGATTTTATTCTAAAAAGATTGTATAATTTTTTTTAATTCATCTTAAATTATAAGTGATTAAGAATTGTTCCACATGGATAACTAATTATTATTTTTAGAATATCACAAGTATTTATTATTTCTATCTTTTTTCTATAATTTATATGTTGTCACTCGAGTAATTAAAATTTATGAGTTTTAACAAATAATGAATATTCAATTTTAACATTCAAAATTCAAAAGCAAGAAGAAGCCGCAATGCACGACAAACTGAATATACAAGCAACTATATAGTTGAGATAGCCACAAAATTCAATAATGTATTTTTGTGAACATAAATAAAGATTCAAACTCATCTCGTTAGGTAATGCATATGCATGAGAAGTTAGTGTAAAGACAATATTATAAATGAAAATCTAACAAGATTTTGTTGAGGAATTTATCATGAATTATACAACATTAGTTTCTCAGATTGCTCGCATCAATATATTCTCAAAACTAAGACGCCCGAATTTGTTTTATGAAATGTATACTCTTTTTTTAACTTAAAAATATTTTATTTATCAATGGTGAGTTGATCTAGTCATAATTGACGTTGGAATTAGTAAATATAACCACGATTCAATCTTCGTAACCGTAATTAGGAGGGAGTTAAAACCATTTGATATCATAACTGATCTCTGAACCAGGCTAAATCAGTTGTGGTAAAAAAAAAATATATATTTTACTTAATTTTTAAATGTAATTTTCTAAGAACCAATATGTAATGATTTGTAATGATTTAAGTTCACTATTATTTAAGAACCAAGTGACTATAAGTTCATGAAGATATTTTAATACTAATTTTTTAATTAATATTTAAGATATCAATATTATAAATTACTATTCCCCATCTCACAATAGGTGTTATATTTTTTATTTTCATTTGTCTCAAATTATTTATCTATTTAGATTATCAATATAATATTTATTATTTTTTCCACTAATTTATTTTTATTTATTGTATTTTAATTCATATAATCATCCTAATTAATCATTATTTAAAAAGTGCGAAAATTTCAAAAAGGATATCAATTGTATAACGGAGGAAATAACCTTTTTCAAAACACTATTGCTTTTTATTTTACATAACAAACTCCAAAACAAAAAGAAAATATTTTTTATCAGTATTTATCTATTATTTATCAATAAATAAAATCTCAATCTCTAGAACAGAGCAAAATCAAGAGTTGATTAAAAAATATATCAAACCCTAATAATTATGAACAATTAAATAGTATTTGCAATTACATAATCATGAATAATATACTAAAATTTAAATTTTGATAATAAATAAATTCCATAATTTTTTGATAAATTTTAGGGTTAATAGAATAGTGTAAAAGTCACACTACATAATTAATTATATGGTTTTTTTATTATAAAATCTAATTTATATATATGTAATTTAATTTTATAAAAGGATTTAATTGAATGCAATGACAGTGTAAAAAAAATTTATATTATTAGTAAATCATAGCCGTTGAATGTTAAAATATATTTAACTTTTATTTTAAAAATTTATAAAATAATACAAACGGATGTGACAATGAATTGACAGTGTAAATTAAATTTTTTTTACACTGTCGATGAATAACAATTAATCTCTTTATAAAATTCTTTACAAAGTTTTATGCAATTTTTTATTTATAATATATCTATTAAATTTTGTAAAGAATATAAAATTATTTTTTGCGTCCTATTATATTATGAATTATAAAAATATTAATGTGAAAGTAACTTATAATTTTTATTCTGACTAATATTTTTTTGTTTAATATTTATAATTAGTAAAAGATTTAAAATTAAAGATAGAGTACAATATTTAGTAAAAACAATTATATATGATTTGTGTGTAGGACCCATCCAAGATACGGTCCAGGGGACCAGACCGAGGCCTGAGCCGTCCAATGCGGAGGGGAGAGAGACCAGTATTTAAACTCCTGCATCCATTTCATACCCCACGCGCATTCACGACTGTAATTCTACACGCTCCGTTCGATCAAGTTCAAGTTACAGAGATTCCGCTAGAAAAGGCCACGTGGACTGATTAAAGCGCGTGAAAGTAGAGAGCGTGGTATGAAATATGAGAGCAACCCCGCAATTCGTGCGGTACATTGTTGTTTATTATGAGAAACGATGCACCGACTGACTGGCACGGCACGTGTGCACGTGACAGCTTAATCTCTTTTGCTTTCTTGATTACTTGCGCCATTACATAAAATAATGCCTCTTTTCTCCACTGCCTCGTGTTGCATCTCGATGATGACTTTTTGAGGCACCCCTTTCTTTGTATTGGGTTTTCATCATCATCGCTATATGACAAATTACTCTATTGCACTTTTCTTGCTTTAACTACAAACCTCGCACACCAAAAACATCTCATAATAAGTATTTTATTGGAATTATGCACGATTTAAAATATATATATATATATATATATATATATTGATTTTTGTGTTATAATAAGTAGTATTCCTTCTAATTATTTTTATAAGAGAAAAATAAAATTTTAAATTTATTGAATAATTAATATATATGATTCATTATATTATCGGAGTTTAAATATTTTATTTATAAATAGAGTTGATAGTAATGCTATCATTTATTAAAATATCTTTATTAATTATAATTATTAGATTAATTGAATATAGTTAAAGTTAATAAATAAGGATAATAGTGAAAAAAGTAATAAATGTTATATTAATATGTAAAGAATAGTATTATTATGATAAGAGTTTAAAGATAATGGACGTGTAAAACAATTTTATATAAATAATCAATTAAAATTCTTACATTTGTTATGTTATTTTAATATTTTAAAAATAAAATTAAACTTTTTTGGGGATATTTATTTTGTAGATACAATTATTATTCTCAGGAATATGATATTGAAATTCACATATTCTTTTTGTTTGTTTTAAGTTTTGATAATTTATATTAGGATACATTTGATTCATAGAAATATATTTTATTTATGAATTTCTTCTTTTTTTATTTTCATGTTAAAGGATAAGAATCTTACATTCTTCATGAGCATATAAAATAGTTAATCATAACTTCTCACCCTCATGTTATTTTAACACATTTATTTTTTTATTTTTATTTTTTAAAATTTAATTAAAATAAAATTAAAAAATATTCGTAGAAATTATTTTTATTTGTCAAATATATTGATGAAAATAAAGTTTATGTCAATAATATTCTTAGGAATAATATTTCTGGGATTATAATTTTAATCATTCAAACAAACACAGTCATTGTGATGTATGTATCTCTTTGGTTAATAGTGTAAAATATTTAAGGAAATGCTAACTAGTGTCACATAAATACTTTTTTAAGAGTTTAAAAAAATATGTTTTTGTTAGAAATAATTGTATTAAATGTATTGTATATTGAAATAATTGACTTTTCTAAAGAATAGAAAGATATGTTTTTTTTAGAAACATTTGTATTTAATGATTGAAAATTGAAATAATTAATTCAGTTAAAAAGTATTTTTGGAATTCTTAAAAAGTATCATCGGTATTCGTTAGCATGACCGTTAATTTCCATTAGACGTTTTTTTAAAAAGGATTTTAATTTAAAATGATATACGTATAAGGATAGTATAGGGTTTTCAATAGCCTTAGTTGGGAAGATATATTGGTTTTTGGCAACGTACAAGATGGAATAAGGAGCCACTATGGTGACACGCATCTTTAACTCTTTTTCAGTTCCAACCGGACAATAATACTTGAATAATAAAAACCTAAAGTTGGTCCCAAGAAGTTAGTTTTTCAGTGTTGTCACTAATGTGGTCTTAAAATATTCTGAGTCCACCCCTATCACTTTTGACTCGTAAAGATTCTCTGCCATTGCCAACTTTCTCATACTTATCCTTTTCCAATTCGTATTACAAAATCGATCAACACTTCCACATCAAATTTACAATTCAAACTTAGACATAACAGATAAATCAAATCAAATACTAATTACTATATTTTCAAAATAAGTAAATTATGTATTATTATTTATGTGTGTGCTCAAATAATTATTGTTTCTCATTGTGACAAAGTAAAATTTTCTCAAGAAAATGTAGGTCTCCTTTACACTTTTTTTTCATATTAAAAAATTACTTTAAAAAGAAAACACAAAACTAAGGACATAGTCCTAAAGCAATTGTTTTTAGGAAAATGCTTAATAATAAGAAAAGATAAAAATAAGAAATACAAGAATAAAGCTCAACTATTTATTATCACCACTACCCCATGATCTCTATTAAAAAGAAAATTAAATTTAAAATCGATTTAAAATTAACTTCGAAAATAGTGACATGTGTATATTCTTATATTTTTTACTCTATTAAACATGTAATTTACAATCACGCTTTCTTTTACATATTATTTTTAACATTTTTAAAAACCACATATAAAAGCCTCTTAATTTATAGAATTGTGATTATGTAAATATTTAAAGACTATTGTACGTTCTCTTTTTTCACTAATATATATTCTAGTATTAATATGAGAATTTTTCTTCAAAATTAATGGGGAGGACGTGAAAATGCATTGTTGTTTAAAGAATTTCTTACCCCATTCTTTGGAGTTCTTGTACACTTTCAAAATACTCTTATGCTTTTAAAGATGTATTTTCGAGAATACTATTTTTTTATTTAACGATGATTTATTTTGGAGATACATTTATAAAATGTTTCCATTTATATATCTTTGGGACATTTTTTGATACAATTTGCGGCAGACCCTTTCTCCTCTCTCATTTTTCATTTTTCATCGACTTCCTTCAAACTCCTCTCTCATTCTCTCGAACTCTCCAAAGATTCCATTTCCACCAAACCTGATTTTTTTACTCGAATTCAACACAGAACATCGACTGCAACGATCAACACACTTCAAATCATCCATAACTCAATATAATCGATAAGTTTTCGAGTTTTGAGTTTTCGAGTTATTTTCGAGTTTTCTTCGAAATCGATTTAGAATAGATCTTTAGGTGTAGAAATCGTTAGATACTTTTAGAAACATAGTTTAGAGACAATGTATGTTTTGTTTGTTGGTTTAAACGGACGATCAAGGCATCAAAAAGTTGATTTTCAAAGGTTGGTGACGACAATGACGTGATTGTTTGAAGATGCAGAAGGTAATGGAGGTGCATTTACGGAACAAATTAACGTTACAAATGTTCCGTAGATGCAGCTCTAGAACAACCCAGACGTTGTGAATTATGGGTGCTTCTGTGGATACATCTAAGGAAGTCTTCCGTGTACATCCGGAAACAAGAAAATGTTTTTTCTTTTTGTTTTTAAACTTATTTGTATCTAATTCTAATTTATTTGGTATACCTTGCAAACTTTATGGCTGATATAGACAGTCGATTGATACATGGACGAGTTGCACAATATGCATATGTCTGACGTGCACAGACCTAGACAAATGCATAACTTATGGCACAACCGTCTTCATCACATGTCCAAGACATCACATCATCCACTTCTTCATTCCGAATGCATCGGGATGCTACTGAGGGTTCATCACAGACCCCGCCCTCCGCAGGCCTTGTTAGGATAGTCATATTCCTCTTCTAGAGTGTGATGTTGATTCGGTCCCACCATCAAATGGTGATGAGTTTACACCAGAGGATGTTGGTCACGATAATGATGTTCCTTGGGGTTTCCTGGGGGGGTTCATCTGATATGTCCCTGCTATCGCTCCCAGGATTTTCATCCTAGTACAAACGCGAAAGTGGCGTGGAAAAAGAAGAAGAGTCGTCAGCCAGTTATTTTTATCTCAAGGAAAGGGGAAGGTAATGTTGCACAAACCAGGGGAAAAGGAAAAAACGAGGTCTTGCGAACCAGAGAGAACGGGTAAGGGAGTCAGTTACGTGAATGGAGGGTATTAACACCCATTTACGTCTGTTGTACTTGATGGGATCCACGCTTGCTTGCACTGCTCAAAGGGTGTTGATATCTTATTCATCTGTTACTAAACTGGAACTGGAGAAAGAACAGGGACAAAAAGAGAATAAAGAACAATGTAGGGAAAAGAAAGAATTGTGCTCGGATGGGCCATATGCCACTGCCTACGTATCTCATTGGGAATGAGTATCAGAGTGACGTAGTTCCCCTAACTAGGGATGAAATTTGTTTGTTTGTGTTTTTTATGATGACGTTGCCAAAGTTCTAACTCAGGTGTTGCAGGCTTGGTGAATCGAATGCGTTAATGTCTTGTTATTGAACTGAAGTGAGAAGTCAAAGCGTCTGCAAAGGAGCCTGAAATGAGAAGATAGAAGACGTGTTGTCTATTTGTTGTCTTTTAAGAGTTTTTTTATTGGAATATTCGCATAAGAGAGTCTACTGAAGTCTCTTACAATGCAGTGTGTACTTCATACATCACCCCGAGATGGAATGACAATGAAGCACACTAAGTATGGGGGATATCCTCAAACTTATTTCCAAGGTTCAAGCATAAGTACAATGACATACTTATTAAGTATTTTTGTTGTTTTAGAATGAAGAAGTGTTTTTGATTTTGTTTGCGATACAACTTCATGCTAAGACTTGTTCAACATGCTAGATGACTTACAACTCACCCCGAGATAGGATCAATGTAAGCACCCCCATGGTGTAAGGCTCTTGGCACATGAAGAGGTATCAAACTTTATTAGGTGTTTTTGGATTTGTTTTGAGATGAGAAGAGAAGACTCAAGGAAACAAAGGTAAAACTAAATGGGAAACTAAGACTCACCCTAGTGTTATCATACTTGAAGATCCTAAGGGTTAAGTGTGGTATGAGAATTCTAATCCTAAAAGAAGAGATAAGAAGAACAATTTCTAACTCACTTTAAAGGTTGAAGATGAGATGAAAACTCAAATGGATGAAGAGAAGTGAAATTTCAAAGAAGCATAAAGATGCTTATCATAATCACAAAGAAAAAGCTTTAAAGAAATAAGAAAAGAGGTGTGTGTGGAAGCACATCCACACACTCAACTTACCATTAGCCCCTTCAAGCAAAGGTTAGTTAAACAATTGAATATGAAATAAAAAATTAGAAAAAGAAGACAATTAGGCATCAAACATCTCCTAAAATGTAATTAGCGTTTAAACTAAACTCAAACCTAAAGCTAAAGGTACCTAAAGGTTAGATAACTTTCAAAGTCATTAGTTACAACAACGCTTCAGCACACAATCAAATATCACATGCAAATGACATACAAACAACTTATTACAGCAACCCAACAGCAAGGCAGCAGGTATTAAAAGTGCAAAAACAGGGCATGGCAACACACATTTAACAGCCATTGTCCAGAAATGCAGCAGCGAAATGCATGGCAGAATTAAGTCTTTTAACATGAAAATGCATGTATCACAACACCAGGATATGTACCAAATAGCAACATCAAAGAATTCCCCGTGATTAACATGGATATGTGTAAGTGCAAACACTTTAACCATTTTGTATCAAAGGATCTTTGCAAACAAAAAGGATAATGTGCATTTCAAAAATGAACATTTAATGCAACCAAGAAAGCCACGAAGTATGAGTATGCCTCACAATTCCTTCTATCTAATGCAAACATCAACACCAAAATGAAAATATAGAGTAATCATGCATTAAAAATGTGTGCACACATACATGGATCATGGAACTTTATCAAGAAATATACAACAAACTCAATTATGCACATGAGTGTCCGAAAGTACATCGAACAATGTGAGAAACACAAAACAACTTTAATAAATTATTATTAGGCCAACAATGATATTCAAACATGGAAACAACACTCACAACACACCATGAACACTAATACACACTTATGCCAAAAATCGGAAACGAGCAACACGCGTGTCTAAAGACGTCGAAGATACATGAACTAGTGCGAAAACAACCCGTAATAATTCTCTAAAATGATATTCCAATGATCCATGATGATTAAGTATGGAATGTCATGCAAACACTCATGAAAATGCACAAAAAAACTCAATCTGACTCAGTGTTAACTGGTTAACCAAAGCGTTAACCGGTTAACGGCTTCAAAATCTGCAAAAATACACAAAATTACACTGTGTTAACCGGTTAACCAAAATGTTAACCAGTTAACACTGAACCAGGAGCAAAACAACTGTAGAAAAAGCACTTTCCAGCAACAACTTATTTCCATAGGTTCCTAATGCGATCCCTATCAAGTGAACACGAAATTTACACCTAAATGTACCAATACATCACCAATTGGAACCACAAACAACTCAAGATCCTAAATCCTTATGATCAAATTAATTAATGCATCAAAAATCAACAAAATGCAATGAACACACATGTCGAGAGAATGTGAAATAACTTAAAACAAAAGTGATTATGGGTTTCACAAACCTACAAAGTTGAGGCTTGCTTTGGTAATTGTTTCCAAGAGAAATCAACATGCTATTGACAAGAAATCCGTAGATCCGAAGCTCTTCCACAAGAATACGCAAAATAAATGCGATCTGATGAAAACCTTGATGAACTCTTCCAAGAATCACTTCCAAGATGTGAATTCAACACCAAAATAGTAGAAAATCCTTCAATACTCCATGAAATCAATGCAATGATGGAGGTTTAGCTTCAAATTCTTCAAGTTTCAATGCAAAACTTAAAGAATTTAAGAAGATGAAGCTTTGTGCGAGGTTTTGGAAAAATGAGAGAAAATTGAGAGTGATGAGAGAAAATTGTGAAAAATGAAGTGTGCTCCTGAGGTATGGAGTGAAAAATGCTTATATACCTCTTAGGCTTGGAATGTGCTTTGGGTTAGGAGTGAGGTTAGGATATTAGCCTAGGAATGAGTTTTAGGGAATATGGTTAGGAGTTAGTTAAGAAACTTCTAGAACATTCCCTTGGAAAGTGGTGGATTGTTCTAGAACATTCCCTTGGGAAAGCTTGAATGAAATGTAAAATTGAAGTGGAAAAGTGAGAAAAATCCCTCCATGTTAAAATTGAAACTTTTGGCAAAAAATGCACGTGTTAACCGGTTAACACAAGCAAAATTTGAATTTTCCCTCCTTTTTGTAGAGGAATTTAGAGAATCGTACTTTATGAACTGTAAGTTTGTTTTGGCTTCTGTTCGAAGTGTCAAAGGATAAAGTGTTGGACTTTCTTTTGAGTATGATTGGTAGACAATAAATGATCTGAAATTTTGGTGTGTCGTTGTTGCGACTATTGAGGACCTAAATTGAGAAGTTATAAGAGACTCATGAAATGTTGATCTTCCAGGAAACATTTTGGTATCTGAATTATTGTGTGGATAAGGGATGAATAATTGGTCAGTACTAGTATCATTCATTATTAACATCAGTTATGGACTCCGTAAGAGTAATACCAGATGTGTGCAGTTGAGTTGTACTCAAAGATGAGAATTTGGAAGTTACCTTCTAGGTAAGAGTGAGAGATGAATGTTCCAAAGTTAAACATGTAAATTGGATTGTTTAAGGAACGAGACCCTTGAAAGAAGCGAATTTGAATGAGAGGTTTTGTATGGTCTTCAAAGGTGAGTATATGGAATATTGTATGCGATAGGCAAGTGTTATGGAAATCCGCAAGTATAATAAGGATGATTTAAGTTTGGTACTGGTGACTCACTAATGATTGTAAGTTCTATGACATTACTATATTGTTATTAAGGGAGACCATGTGTCAACAGAAACCTTGATTATATAGAGTCCTGTGAAGGGGATTGACATTGAATATAGTGACCATGACATATTTGTTAAGCTGAATTGGATAAAAAAATTTCGAGTTTAGAATGGAATCGGAATTGTATATGTTTTGATTGCAACCGTATAACCCCTGTATCTCTATCGTTGGAGAGTTTGGACCGATGTTATTATTGTGTGGTGGACAAGTAAATTATTCTATAGTTGAATGTCTTAAATTTATTGTTCTATTGGTTGGTGAGAGCTTCAATGGATAAGTGTGTTCTCTGTAGACTATCAACTACCTAGTGTTGCTTGAGAATTTGTGGTATCTCCAGTGTTAGACTTTAAGAGTTTAATGGAAGGAGACAGATGAAAGAGTTCAGTCGAATTATTAAGAATCAGAAGAGAATTGATTGAAGGATTCAGAGTAGAGAATTTTTTTCTAAGTGTGTTGTCCTTAAGTAAGATACTGAAAGAATGAAGTGTCAGATGTAAATGGTTACAATGTATGATGTCGGACCAGGTGGAATTGGTAAAGAGGTTGTTTGATAAATTTTGAAGCGGTTTTAGTAATTGAAGGATTTTAATAAGAGTATTTGTTGGTAATTGTACGTAGATAAGATTTAACTAAGATACCTTGTGGAGTTTTGTCGAGTGTTGTTGTCCCAAAACTAAGTTGGAGTGTTATGATTTTGTGTTATGACTCAATATAAGGAATTAGAATGGTATGTTTCTTTGAAGGAGAAAAAGACTAAGTAATTCAGTATGAAGCAATAGATGAATTACAGAAAGGTGAGTTAGAAGTTAACCCAATGTTGGAACAAGCGTATGAGAAAGGACGTGAAGTTTGATTCATCATAAAACAAGGGTTTTGAGTCGCGAAGTCAAGAGTTAGATTTAAGTATGTCGGTGTATGTAGCAGAGGTAAGGATAAGGTTGGATCTAAGATAATGTTGTAA